>VNJS01001577.1:0-13054 GCA_008042575.1 Drosophila watanabei | reverse complement strand
GACCGGAAAAGTGAGGAAATCGAAGCAATTATCCTGCCAGCGCCCACAAGGTTCCACCAATATTCACTTTCCTGATCCCGTCTGGCTAGCAATTGTAACAAAAATCATGGGAAAAAGGCAGGGGAAAACAAAGAACAGGAGCGAAAAAAAAAGAAAAATAATATTTATTTTTGCCATGACAATGTCGCTTCAGTGTCTCCTCCAGTGGGGCAAACTTTTTGATGGTGTGCGAGTCTATTCCAGATTATCTGAGGCACAGCCACAGGCGGTCATGGGTAAGGGAGAAGGCAAGTCCTGGAAGAGAGAGGCAAAGGGACTCCGTCTGGCAACAGCCTGGTATTATTGGCTTCTGATTGGGGATTATGTTTTTAATTGACAAACTTGAATAGCTAACGACGTTGTCAGCAACATGGAAGAACAATCGCCATGAAAAAAGTGCCGACAAGCGAATGCATAACAATCAGGACTCGGGAGCAAGAGGGAGCACTGGGTCTGGGACTGGGACTGGGATTGGGATTGGAAAATTTGATATGCAAGCGCAGTAGAATGGAATTACAGGAGTTGGAGGAGGAGGAGGAGTGGCAGTGAGTTCGAGGAAACTTGCCAGCAGCGAAACGCTTTGAGGCACTTATTGCCGCTGATTGCAGCTGGGAGATGCAAATTATGATCCCTCCAAAGGACAAAGAGAAGTCAAGAAGCGTTTTGATATAGTTTCGCATTTTCTGTGGGTTTAAAGTTAAGAGAAAATCAATGGGATTGGTTGAATATGATTGCATAGAAGGAGATTTAAATAAAAGATTGTAATTTAATTGAAAAGGTTTTTAGAAAACCAAAAAATAGTGTTCAAAATAGTCTCCAAAAATGTACATCGTAAAAATTTAGTTTAAAACACTTCCTTAAGGGTTTTAATATCCCAAAAGCTTCCCAGAGCACCTCAGACTAAATCCCTTTGGGATATCAAGAAAAACAACACTCTCATTCTGTAGTCACTAACCAACTCACCAAAATCTATCGAGTTCTGACTAATTTATCGCTGATTGACATACCAAAATAGGTTGATTTCGAAAGTGGTTCTGGGCTTTCGAATAGTTGATTGAGCGAGCCAAGTGGTTAGGCACACAAGCGCATTGCAATCCGTAAATTGTTGACAATATTTACCCCCAAACAATTACGTAATTAACAAAAGGTGTTGGCCAAGTTCCGCATAGCACTTAACACACTCTAATCGGATTATGACCATAAAACACATACGCACATACACAAGTCCTGGACACACAACACACACTCACACTCTGGGCACATGCATGCAGCAACAACTAAGCCAACAAAACAAATTGGATAAACATTACGACAATTTGAACAATAATTCTGATTACAGAATTCGTGCTCGTCCTTGTGCTCTGTGTGCGCCCCTTGATCTCCCCCACATACGCACTGGAAATTTGTGCAGCCGCAGATGCAATTAAATGCAAATCGATTTTGTTTGTATTTTGGGCGTCCCTCAACCTGACACGCCCACCAAAAATGTTTTGTTTTTGGTTGTGTTTGGGTGTGTGGGTGCCATCATGAGATGGCCCCATTAAATGCAGGCCAACGAAGCACAAAGTCCTGTCCTGGCTGAGCAGGAATTATTGTGCATAAAAGGGTTAGTGGCTATGATTTTATTAAAAAATATAAAAGTAAAGTAAAGTGATGAGAGTAATATAAGACATATTTTTCTATGATTTTTAATCAGTATTATCATTATATGATTATTTTCAACGGAGCTGTTAAGGATTCATATGGTTTTGATTTATTAAAAACGGTTTAAGACTGTTTAAGACTTGACAAAAAACACTTTTACACCACAAACATTTTCTTGCATTCTTTTTGATATACTTTTACGGGTTTTAAAGGTGTTTTTATTTTTTTCTAAAAGACTATTAAACCCACAATGCTGTTAAATTTTAAAGGCAACCTCATTATTGACCTTCTTTGCCTTAGTGATTTATGTGGCTGTCAATCTCAAGGGAAACCGGGAGTTATCGCCTTAATAAGACTAATTAATTGAAAATAATGTCAGCTTCTGCTAGAGCTAGTTAATTCATTGAATTATATTTATTCCACCGACAAATTGGTTTGAAGAGAATGTTGGAAGTGATTCTTCACACGAATTTAGACCTTGCCCAAAATTACTCACACGTAAAACAATAAATTTTCATAATACCCAGCGCATCTCTACGTGTAAAGTGCAAAATTGCAGCCTCAGCGAAATGGAGCAAACTGGCAGACTCACCAGTTAGTTGGTGGATGGGTTTAGGGATGGATATACCTAGGCTTGACTTGCCCGTTATTTGTATGCAAAGCAGAAGGCCAAAACCCGGCAGACCAGCTTCTCGTCCACACCTGACCTGAAGTTGGTCCGGGAGAAGCAGGATGATGGCGATCCGGAGGTTAAGGTACAGGAAATGGTTCAGGAAACAGCGACAAGGAGCGAGGGCAACACAACGAGAAACGTGTTTCAATTTTTATGACATTTCAATGCAGTTTATGTCAGCGAAACGGGTATGAAAATGGCCACTACACCGAAGGATCCCGAGAGATACAACAAAAAAAAAAACTTCGTTACAATTTTGACAATTCAAATTTGCCGCTGGCAACTTGAAAAATGTTTGCACATTTTTCCTCCAACATGCAACATATTTCTGGACAGTTTGCAACTATTCAATTGAATTGTAAAAATCTTTTAAAAATAATCGAAAAAAAGCCACAATCAGGAGAAAAGATGGAGCAATCTGCTGGCATAGAAGGAGCATTGCTCATACGCCATGTGGCGTGGCAGAAAGTCTCTCTCTTAGCCACCGATAAGATACATATTTTTGTGGGATTTGCATATGAAACACATTAGACAGAAGCCCCCGAAACTGGCCATTAGCTGGAACTGACTGCCAAACCTGCATTGGCTGAAAAATTACCTGGAGCTCATTTAAAAATGTTCGGCACGCAGCTCCTTGATGTTCGTTTTATACACTTTTATGTGCTAGCACAAGCTCGAAGGCATTATTTATGGCCGAAACGTTTTGCACCCATATAAACATTTATGCGATGACGGTAGAAATGTTGCATTCTACACGCTGAAAAACTGTAAACATTTTCTTTTTACTTTAAAATAGTCAATTTACTATTTTTCTAGGAGATTTTAATCTAATGATACAGAAAGAATATTTTTCAACTAAGTGAATCACTATATATTTCAACCTATAATTATTTTCAAATTAGTATATTTTTCAATGTATTCTTTTTATATATTTGTTACGCTCGCAACATAATGTTGGAAAAAGTGCCTTAAAGTTGCTGCAAACTCATTAAACAGGACTTAGACAACTTGCTGCTGTTGCCCGTGATTCTGGATGTTTACGAGAATTTCCAGATATACTTTTCAATGGAAATATGAATCTTTTATGTCCCGCCAGTATGTGGGTGTTCAATGCCAGAGTATATATTTATATACATAAACATTTACAGACGGATCCTGACTGTTAACCTTTTTTTCTGCAGCTCCTGCGAGTGGGTGTAGTCCTGAGTAGCTGGCAGGGGCAGAGAACATCATCAACAGCAACTTAAGTAGCTCAATAAATCCTGGGCTTAACATTTGTTGAAGCTTTTGCCAGTTGGCAAACGTGACTTGAGTGCGACACTGCGTACTTGGGCTCTGGAGTTTGCCTGTCTGTCTGACTGCCTCGCATATGGGAGTCGGAGCCCTCGAGTAACCAGTAATATTTTACAAACGCTTTCATTGAAATGCAAAAGCTTCTTTCAGGCCTTAGTTACGTGGAATGCTTGTCTCAGCCTCTGGCACCTGGATTTTTTTAAGTTCCTCCGGGGCTCGAGTGAGCTTGATAAATTAATGCATTAGATGAAAGTGCTACCAATTTTTGGAAGGAGCTACCCAAGAAACGAACTCAAAACAAACCGAAATCGGAACTTATCGAGCTTTATACCAAACAGAAAAATAGCGACTAATCGCCAGCAGAACCAATCGAATCCAAAAGTCAACTTAACCAAAAATCAACTGAACCTAAAAATCCCCTCAAAACCATCTTTACTGCCCGTCGATTGTGGGGGAGGGCTTTCAAGGACTTCATCAAACGTCAACTTCGGTGACTTTGGCCTCGGCATTTGCAATTAAATTTAATTAAAAGGTCGGAAGCTGCCTGCTTCGTCTTATCTATTCAAGTCCATCATTCTGAAAGTCCACTTAACAATTCAGTTATTCAAATTAAGGCGCGTACAGTTGGTGGGAAAACAGGGAAAAGGAAGACAGCGGAAAAAAAATATTATCAAGACCCGACGACACCGACTGGCCGCGGATTATTTTAATTTTATTCATTGTGCACACAAAGATAAAAGGTGAAAAGTCTAAATGAATTTTAAATGCTCATTAAGCATACGACCCGTGGTCCGCCCTTTCTAGCCTTTTCTTTCCCTCATGTTTTTATTTGAACGAAAGAGAGTTAGCTTCAGATGGTCATACATTCATGAAATTATAAAAATGAAAATGATTAAAATGAAGTAACACAAATGTAATTAAAATATATTTCTTTACATAATTAATATGAGATTTTATTAGAGTTAACATATTTATGTAGAATTCTTCTGTTAAAATAAATTGTTTAAAACCACATTCAGGATTTCTATTAGCTTTAAACCACAGCTTAATTTTAATTTTTTAATTTTTGCTCCAATCTAATCCGGATCCATTTCAAGCCAAGTCCAAGAAATATACTACTAAATTAATTGATAAAGCCAAGGAAAAGGCGGGCAGACAAATGCAGACATTCGACCAAACTAGGGCCATGACTTATGGGCTAGTTAAATAAATTTATGCTCTGTGATTTTCGCATAAAATTGATTTATCACATTAACCGCAAAATGAATTGGGGAATGGTAATGGAGACCACCATTGGGAAGGGGCGTGGGACGTGGAGTTGGACTTCATTTCATGCTTGTTGGCTTTGTGGCTCATCAATTGCCAGAGTAAGGCTGGGGGACTCGCAGGGAAGAAGGATATGTGTTGGCCATATGAAATGGCATTAGATGACCCGAAAGGGGAGAGGCCATAAATCCCACTGGATAGTAAGGTCACCAGCACAAAAAAAAAATTGTACAACATTTCATATATGTTTTTGTTTTCTTTTTTTTTTGTCATTTTGCAGTGTGTATGTGTGTGTGTGTGTGTTAAGCCACCGCAAAGAAGGGTTAATGGTGCGGTTTCTCTTCGTCCTTTCCTTGCTCTTTTTTATATAGCCCGCAGTCCCTGTTTTTCTTCCAGAGAATTTATTACATTTCTAATGAATTCTTTGGGACGGACTGAAAGCAAGCTCGTAAGCGCATTTATTTCAATTCATATTTCTGCGGAAATCCTTGAGATGTGGCCTGGCCGCCTGGGATAATCAACATAATGAGTGAGCGCATTCAGGCGAGAGCTCTCTCAATGGACCAAGCCTTTGCCAGGACGAAACTAACCCAGCATCCAAAGGCGAAGACGAGTTGTGTCAGAAACAAATGCTTTTCATTTCAAATGCAGCTGTTGCTCGGTTGCCAGTATCTAGCCCCTGGGGAGCAAGAATTCTTATCCAACGGCAGTTACAGTTGTGCTCAAAATATTAGTGTCAGTATTTAAAAAAAAATGTTTATCAGGTTATTTAAGCTGTTAAATGTTTAATCAGTGTTTTGTTTTGTTAATTTCATATATATTATTAAGCCAGAAAGTACATAATGAATTCCTTAAAAATATATATAAAGCTTATAAAGTGTTCTTAAACGAAAATACTTTTCTCATTGATATATTTCTTTAAGGACCTTCCACAACTTTTCCATAATGTGACTATTATTTCAAACCCCATTGTTACTAACTTGTACCTCGCTCCTTGAAGGACAACAGATGTTCTCCGTCTTCCTTTTTTATTTGTCGCTCAATGCTGTAGTAAATATAATGTGCATAGATTCATCTCCGAGGTGCGGAGGAGGTGAGACGTGTTCTGTGGTTAAGCTTAGATAAGTTCGCTGTGCCCTGGGCGAGGGTCCTCCCTGCTGGCTTGTAATTGGAATTGACATGATTCCAGATTGGGTTTTTGTTTTCGGGGGTATCCTTGCAAGTTCCCGCATGTATTGCTTGGTGTATTTTGTATTTGGATAATGGACAGCAGAAGGTTACAATGCTTTTTTGCATATTTGTTTTCTTTTTTTTCTTTTCTGCAGAAAGAAAGGTTTTTTCCCCGTTTGATTTGTGCAGGACTTAACGGCAGGAAGAAAAATGAGCATCGAATGCGTACGCATACGCATTGGGGCATTAGCAGGATTTGTCCCTCACACATCCTTGCACACACGAGCCATAAAACGGCATCAATTGTATGGCAGGAGACTCCAGGAGCAGCAGCTTGCCTCAAGGCGTTTATCGTTTGTAAAATTCTAGATTTGCATGTATTTGCTTGTCATAAAAAGGAGCCGGCAAAAGAAACGTATGAGGGTAGCAAAAAAATATAGCAAAATGTGTTTACATGTTTATGTATGCCAAAAGGAGGGGACACAAAAAAAAAAGAATGAAAGAAAAAAGGAGCTGCTGGATTACGCATATGCAATGTGTGCCAGCCACTTTGTGATACAATGCCCGGGAAAAATGTTTTACTCAACGAGGAGAGTGAAACACCATCTTGCCCGATTTCCCAGGCATTTCCACTAAATTCACGAGTTAAAGACACTGAACGAAACGTGGGGCCTGCGTGCTTGGAGCAATTAATTTTGAGTAGGCCATAAAACTTGTTGACAATTTTTGGGGGCGGCGGTGGTCTTGCGGTCAGCAATGCATTAGCAAAAACACAATTTTGGTTTATAATGATATCTATGAAATGTCAACCACTGTGTGTGCGGTGATTTAAGTTATGATTATGGGCTGGAAACATGCAAAAGCGATGCTCACATAAAGTTTGCTTTCAGAATATTATCATTTATTAAAGAAAGTTCTTATAGAACTAAAGATAATAATATGCAGAAATAGTTTTACGGAAAAATAGTCAAGGCAAGTAAACAAATAAGATAAAAACAAAGGCAAAAGTTTTCTAAAAATGCATTTTCTCTTATAAATATTTTGTAGTTTTTTTTTCCCACAATTTCTTTCTCTCCTCCGCTCCGTTGATAGGAACTCTTAGCTATATCCTTTCAATTTCGTATTTCTATTCAACTGCATTTGAGATTATATCTTAACCATTTTATTTAGCTGAGTCTGAGCTCATTTTTTCTACAGTTCACCCTTTTTTTTGTGCGTCACCCCACGGAAATGTCAGTTAATTGAGTCGTCCTGTTTCTGCCACCGACAGGACTCGACTTAATTCAACGTCTGCCTGGGCTTCTATTTTTCTTGGCCTGCTGCTGCTGCTGGCATTTGCATGCTTATCTCATTAGCTACCAAACAAGTTCATTTGCCAAAGCCATGGGCACGTTCCGAGTTCGCCGCTTGACATTGGCAAAGTAACTTCCCTTTTGCTCCGCTCGCCATTTGCATGCAAATGTTGTTATCCCGGCGATGTCCTTTTAACTCTTGACTGCTCACAAAGGCGTGGTCTGGGAGCACTTTAGCTCGGCCCGGGCTCCTCCTTCAACTGCCGCTGCACTTGACACGGTTTTTTTTTTTGCCCAGCGCAATGGAAATAGATTTCAATTGGAAACAATTATAGCTTTAGTTTCGCCATTGTTACCGGCAGATGATGCCAGCCAGCAGCAGCAGCAGCAGCTGCTAGTTTAAACCAATAAATATGAGGGAAAAAAGGCGGGACAGCTACTTTCACCTGGCTGAACCCTTTGAAATTAAAGGGCCAAAAGCTACGCGGGGGCTGTGGACTGGAAATGATGTAGATTTAAGTATGCTTTTTTCCCACTGCATTCTTCTGCATTTTTCTGCATTTCCCATTTTTACCATGTTTTCCAGGGAGTTTTTTCCTCGAGTAGCTTGTTCATGGCTCTGGAAAACACGATGAGCTAAGCAGCCTCGAGGCTAATGGCGGGTTGGATGGGTTAAAGTAGCGACTTCGCCGAGCAAGCTCAGCTTGCTTCACTCGCTCCTCTGCTTTTCGGTAATTGTTTTTACAGTTTTTAATCTTTGCTCCTTTTATTATAATGCTGCGTATGCTGGCTTTTTTAAATCAAAAAGAAAACTAGACAATTTAAATTGAGATTTTCCACGGCCCCGGGCTGTGCACTAAACTAAAGCAGAAGGAGAAACCCATCAAAGACTGAACAACGACCTGAACGTGACTCAAAGTACAAGTTATTTTATTTTGTGCAAAATGTAATAAAATATATAAATATATATGTTGTGAAGTTTAAACTGCTTTATTATTTATCTGTGCCATTTCGTTACAGTTTTATGATTTTAATGGTCCTCCACATTGCTTCAGGCGGAGCATATAAATGTTAGGAAATTTCTCACAAATGTAATTGAACTGCAATGCTCAGGAAGGTGCTTGCAGTTCGGTTATCTGCCCTAAAGAGGAGTTTAGAAAACGTTAAAAATCATTGTAACACAAAAACAAATACGTTACTTTTGCTTATAGTTTTTTTAAAGCAACTAATCTTGGCAAAGTAGGAATATTTTTTAAATAATATCAAGATAAATATGTCCTTAATTTATGATAAGAAAAGATATCTCTCTGCGATAACTTTATATAATATTATATATATTATATGGCGTAATTCATTTTAACTATATTTTAGTTCATCACAATTTATTTTAAATAAAACTTAGTATATAAAATCTGCACAATTTATTGGATAAATAATATAAGTTAAACATAGACCCTGGATAATGGTCATAATTTTTTATGCATATTGAAGGCATTCGTAGTATTAACTTTAGAGGTAAAGTTTCTCCACCTTAATTTTTTTGTGTTTAATGACAGATTTTTAATCAATTTTTTCCCTTCCCCATCTCTTTCTCTCTGCCTCTCATTCAGCTAGTTTTTCCATGGAAACTGCCTGTTCTTAAACTCTTTAAATGAAATTGCCTTCCACTCGGGCTCGCAGACAGGCCCGACGACTGCTGCTTCAATCTTTCTGGCACTTTGCACATGGAAGAGGCAGCCACCTGAAGAGCATTTTGTCAGCTCTGCTGACACTCGAGTGTCAGACAAAGTAAACTAATGACGACAGCCGGGCAGGATGTGCATAAGTGGGACACTTTCAGGTGACTTATGGCCAAGATCGCTTGACATAATCTCCGGTTTCGGTTAACACACATGCCAGCGGCTCAATCATATAAGATCAAGTAAATTTAAACGCTTTGAATATCCTTTCGTTTGGCAAGTGCATAATTTAGTGCATTTACCGAACTATTAGCTTCCTGTGGGGCGAATTTGTTTAACCTTAAAGTCAACTGTGAAAAAGTTAATTTGGTTATGAGCATAAAGTTGGGAATGCAGCTACTAAACATGTAATTAGTTCAAATTGGTTGAGAATTTGCTGCTTGGATTTGTTTTAAATATTGGATTTGATTTTCAATATTCGTTTTTCTGCCATTAGTTCGATCCTAAAACAAACCAATTGTCTATACCAAAACCCCTGGTAACTGCACTCCACTCCTCCATCACTTCTCATTATCATTTATGCACATTGTTATGAACTTTCGACTCTGGACCAGCTCTTATCCCGAATTCGTCGTTCCCAAAAACCATTTCAAAATTGTCACTCATAAAAGTTTGATGTTGACAATTACGTATACGCAGCGTGGACGCTGATTGTCATTCATTTTAGATTGCCATTCCATAACTGTGTGTGTGTGTCGGATGGTCTCTGTCGTTCCCCAAATATTGTTGCAATGTCCATTTGTGAGTGCCATCGAGAAAAGTTCGTTGTGCCTGCTGTGTCGTTTCAGCTCATAACAACTGACAACTGTGGAAATTAATTCAGCTACGCCCCCTCGCCGATGGCCCCCTCCATTGCACGCCACCCTTAAGTTTGGTGCTTGAACTTATTTGCCAGCTTTTACCTGCAATTAGACGCAATTAAAATCGCAAAATGTAATTTATTTTAATTGCTGTTTCAAACAACTTTTTGGGCCAAAGCCTCAAAATGTTTCGCTTGTGAAGGAAGAAGGGGTGCTCTTGGTGCTGATTTCTACATGTTTAGATAAACTTTGCCGAAATGCTTTCAAAATAATAAAATTATGCACGCAATTTCGGTTGTGAATTTGATGAAATTATAAAGTTTACCTGGCCGCGGCCAACGGAACGAAGTGCAAAAGGTTGTCTCACTTAAGTGATGGCAAACTGGGCGCATACTTGATGTCAGCTTAAGGGATGTTTTCTATTTTACTATTTGTCAGAATTTGATAATTCAAGATATTAAAGATTATAAAGAAAGAAATACGCCTTTTAAAATTATTGTAATTAAGTTTCCTGTGGCCCACCCTGCGTATACTTAATATCTGCTCAAGCAATCAGACATAGAAAATCCAAGAAGCAGCTAAGAGCTAATTGAAACAGTTATGAGATAAGTAGTCTGCTCTTGGAGGAACTTAAGCTCCCATAAATATGTGAGAATGGGAAAAAAGCTGCTTGAGGGACTTTATCCTAATCCCTTACTTGTTGAGTAATTAAAGCCACAAAAATCTGAGTGTTATCTTAGCGAGGGTGTTGGCTGTCAATTCCCTAAAGAAGTTTATCATTATGGGCAAACAATTTGACTCAATCGTTCGGCGGGAAATGATTTGCTTCCCACGCATAACTCACACATCCGTTTCGCATTTCTTTGGAGAATAACCAAGCCATCCCCCAGAGTTTCTCGCCATATGTGCGTACGACAACAAAGTGAAGGAAGTCAGAATTTTGGAAGGGGAGGGAATTTATGTGTTAGGCCCTGTAATGCGATGCCAAAACAGGCAACGAAAATCCGTTTAGCTGACACGGCAGCCGGCGTTTGTGTACCTCATTTGGGGCTCAGCAAACAGAATCAAGCTCAGTCAAATTGCTTTACTTTACCGCAGATTAGTCGGGGGCAAGTCAGAGAGGAGAAGGGCAACTCAAGTCACTTTACAATGTCATCACCATCAAGGGAAAATATTTAAGTCGTTAACGGGGGGTAAATTAAGTTGATTGGTTTATTTGGCTTTCGCACTAATTAAAAAATATCCACATGCCGTTTAGCTATTGATTAAACAATAAGAATTTATATATTTAAGTTCCGATTAAAGGTTAAAAACAAGTCCATGTAGTGTAGTTATATTGTATATGTATATTTACTAAAAATTTCTTCTGTAATCTTTAAATGTTTAAGAGACTTAAATGTATTTTTTTTATCCTCTAACACTCAAAGCCTTCTAAGCTAAACAAAATTATGTAAATACAAGTTGAAAATGAGTTAAATTTCATTTAACAACTTTTCTCTCTGGACCAAAATTTATGTGTTTCTGGGTCAGTTCAGCAAAGATAAACACTGCAAGTTAAGCTTGTTCATAACAAGCCAGTAACAACCCAAACCGCAGCAGCAACCACTGCCCATTCCAATAAGCCAGATAACCACCGGCAAACAACACAAACAAGTCCTGCTCAATTCTGTATTTCCTTTATTTTTATTTTTTGTATTTTGGCCAACTTTTTACTGGCAGAGACAAAACACCTTGGGGCTGCAAAGTTAGCCGGGTTAAGCCGAAAAATAACAATAAAAATCACAATTCAATGGCCCTGACTTGAGGTTGTGTAAGCAACGGCAGAGTCAAAAAGTGAGAACTTAATGTTTTCAATTAGCTATCAGACGAGTGCTTTGGCCTTAAGGAAAATTCTAAGAAATTCAAAGTCTTTCAGACTTTCTTAAAGTTGAGAGTAAATATAATGTAGCACGGATTTGGCTTTTTAAAGTAGGGGAAATTTAAGGAGAGAGTCTGTAATTCATTAATTTATTGGAATTATATTTTACATAATATATAATGAAAAAACTTGTATTTAAAGGCTTAAACTTTTACTTTTTTTGATGTTCACACTTCAAGAAAGTTTTAAATTGAGGAGTTAATTTTTTGTGACCAACTATTGAGAACAAATATAATTTATTATGGATTTTAAATTTAAATAAAATCTAAAACAAATTAATTTGATTTACTTATTTCTATATAGAATGAAGCATTGATTGATGAATGATGCATTCTAGTCATATTTTAATTTAAGAAAATACTAAATATTTTGTAACAAAGTTATAAATCTCTTAAGTAATAAATATTTTATTGCATTCGAATGCTTTTAGCTTTAATTGTGGAAAATGCTTCGATGAATTTTCCAGCAGCTGAGGCGCAGCCAATTTCCCATCTACCACTTGTCTATTGGCCAAGCTAATGGGCTTGGCTGGGAAAATTATATGCAACATAACGGTCGCTGGAGCGCTGAAGGAAGGCCCACAAATGGCGGAAGTGCTGCTGGCATGCCACGCCTATTTATGTGCTTTTAACATGGGCGTGAATATTAATGCTTCATATTTGGAAAGTTTGCTCGCTGCGGTGGGCGTTTTTCGGCTGAGCCCCGTCGGGGCGGCTTGTTGATTTAATTTGTGCTCCTCCATCTGAAGGCGTATAATTATTTCGCCAATGGGCGTGTACCACAATGTTCCTTTGCCAATTTATGTACCACGGCCGGCCCGCTCGCGTGCCGGATGGAAATAGGTCTCCCTGCCTCTCTTCACATCCTTCTATCTGGACTCTCCCCCGAGTTTTATGTCCTTTCGGCTTGTTTTATTTTTCAATTGCCCCGTTTTGCTGTTTTGCCGCTTTCCTCAAAAACTGTTTAGCATGCAGCGCACACGAGGCCATGAGTGTGTTTCTGCCGGAGAGGATATTGTATAAGTTTGCTATCTTTATGGCCACTACCCGGGCAGATACACAAACAGACACACGGACCGCCATCGGGTAGATTAAAGTGTTAATATTTAATGCGCGCGTCGCTTTGAATTATTTGAGCCGTCTGCCTTCCCGACTTACTCCGCGTCCTTGTCTGGTTTTGTCAATATTTTTCTGCGTTCGATCCTGTGTGTGCCTTTAAAG
>VNJS01001569.1:0-19006 GCA_008042575.1 Drosophila watanabei | reverse complement strand
GGGACATGCGCCACTCCTTCTACCTCAAGTCGTTGGGGATACAAATTTAACTACCTTCCACTTCGGTGCCAGCTTGGTGCGTTTTGCACCAAATCAGCTCCCGACAGCAGGCTTTCCTTTTTCGTAAGTTATAGTTCCGCCAATATTGCTTCTTTTCGTATGTTTTTAAGATTTTTTTCTCCCCAGGTGCTTCCGAAATTCTCGCCAACATTTTCCCTGCCGCTTTTTGTTGCGATACCTTTTATGGTTGGCAACATTCTCACCTTGTTCGTTTACATTCCTTTGTTAGCCGGAGCCACAAGTATCGGGTTTTGACTCTTTTCAGTGTTTTCAAAACTCCCAAATTGCCTGCTTCTGCTGTGCTATGGTTTTCTACCAGCACCCGTTCGATCAATTTTTCCTTCACACATAGCTTCCGGGGCTTCATGTCTCTTTGTTTCCGATTGAACTTGTACAGCTGGATGCCTTCTTCTTCCTTGAATTTTTCTTTCACCAGTCTGCTGTACCTATCGTTTTTAATTCTACTTCTGGTGTTCTTGACAATGAGTCTCCTACCGCGTTCAACTTTCCTTTCCGGAACTGTACCTTGAATTGGAACGGCTGTATTACCAGTTCCCATCTTGCCACCATTCGAGAATTTAGCCATCTTAATGGCATGTGGTCTGTGAATATTATAAATTGGTAGCCCTCCAGTGCAGCACCTCGCCAATCCCTAAATCGCTAACGTCCATCTGCAGTTTGAACTGGCGTGTAAAGTCGGGGCATACGCTTGTACTTCATTCGAGCTTTTTTCCTATTTTGAAGAAGCTTTAGAGTGCCCCGGCTTCTTCTCTAAAATTCGGTATGAGCCGCCAAACTATAGTCCAACCAAATAATAATGATTTTGGTATCGATGGATTAATACAAGAGTCACCTTCAACATAGCATACCCAAAATCTTCATAGATGGCGCCACTCTCGCTCAAGAACAAACTTTTATAGTCTAAATAATTTGAACCTTCTTTTCAGTCCTATCCTAAACGAAAGCAGTTTATTCACCTGGTCCCCTGCTGAGGTATTGTGCTGAGGCTCTGTGCAACCCCATTTCAAATGGTTTGCCTTATCTCTAAGTTGTCGCATTTAGGAAGATCCGTAATTTTTTCATGTCAGCATGGAGTCATGAGACGAAGATCGACCACTTCAAATCTTTTGAATTTTTTAGTAAGGAAGCTCGAGTTAATGGGGTTTCCGGTTGATCTTTTTAATTGGTTTTTGAGTTATTTGAGTAACACGACTAAAAAGGTTATGTTTAGGAATTCTTTATCCAATTTAATCAGTGTCACATCTGGCGTCCCGTTAGGCAGCCACCTGTTATTTACATTGTTTAGAATTGACCTTCCCCTAATTCTACCCAACTCTAGAGTTCTTATGTACGCGGACGATGTTAAACTATGCTTGCAGATTAGGACAGTTCATGCCAGTCAGTCTTACAACGTGGTCCTAACAACTTTCAGGCAACTCCCAACTTATGGAACTTGTCGAGAATAACCTTATAGGGGTTAACTTTATCAAACGTGTTTTCTGTCAAAATATTGTCGTATTTGTCACAAATACATTTCGTAAACTCGGATTTGAACTATTTCGATAGGAATATAGAAAATGATTAAAATCTTTTTAGTAATGTAAGCATGTCTCTCCGGCCGGGTTGATCCTCAGCGGCCGAAAGTTAGTCCCCAGAAATTTTCTAAATTATGAAGACGGTTTCGAGCACGTGCTCGGACTTATCGAGCGGCAGGAAGGCACCTGAGAGGGCGCGTGTAATACTTGGGCCAGCGCCCGAGTCCGTGCCCCAAATGATCAGGAGGCAGCGCACAGTGGTCGGACTTGGATGAAGCGAGCGGCCATAAATACTTCTGGTATACATATTGTTATAATAATTATATCAAAAATCTAGAAAAATATTTAAGGTATATAGTAACGGTATAGAAAACGGGGCACATAGACCGTCTATATCATATAGGTGTCATAGCAAAGATCGGTTTAAAATCAACACTTAGCAAGAAAAGTTTTGTTTTGTTTTTCAAATATTTTATATCCAATATCACAGACTATGTGTTCAGTGTAGGTTTCCCAAAATTTGGCTTGAATGTGCCCCGCTTTTTTCTGATTTTGGTATAAAGACTACTCTTGCTTCCTTTTATAGAAGTGATATGAACAACCAGCAGGATCTCCATTGTCTGTTTATAAGTGTGAGGCTTGCATGCCCTCTAGCAAGGATTTTACCCAATCTAGCTGTATCTTTGATTGCCTTTAGCGATTCGCACTAGCTGCCCCAAGAATCTTTCTTGGCTCCGTAGATCGTATCTTGTATTCCTTTTGAAGTTGTTTGTTTGGCCGCCATACATGGTTCCTTAGCTAGTGTTAATGACCTTCCTGGCTCTTTTCCTGAGGTCACTTAGCTCTCTATTCCACCATTGTAGGTATGACTTTTTTAAGTATGTTAGTCTGCGCGACTCTATATATGCGTTGATGAGGATATTCGTGAAGTCCTCGACTTCCTTTTCTATACCCTCTGGTGTGGATTGTACTTTGATCCTTCTGCCTCTCACTTTTGACTGTACGTTCTTTCCAAATTTGTCCCAGTCTGTGCTGCGTGGATTACGTTTCGGCGCCGTCTCACATGTCGGCATCGAAATTGCAAAGAAGATATATCTTTGGTCTAAGAAAGAATGCTGTCGAGACTCTCCAATTTCCTAAGTTAATGTCGCTATACTCCATCTGGAGGGTTATGTCCAGGACTTCTTTCCAGCCTTGAAATTTTTCCGTACTTGGGAAGATAAAGTGCTTTATCGTTTGCGCAAGCTTCTGAAATAGACGCGCATTACACCGCTCTCCCTTCATATCAAGTTTTCATAGTGAAATACTATTCTTTTAAGCTCAAGTTTTTGGCAAGTGATCAGTGTTTATATGATCTTTATCATCCAATAACATCTGGACCATTTTGAATACAGACAGTGGCTTTAATCTCGTAAAACAAATTCGGTTTTAAATTTTTATCAACTCTCTTTGCCTTTCTATTCTTGTGCATCGCGCTTATCGCTTTTCTCTGCATGTTGTTGTTGGCGCAAGTGATCTGCACACGCTGAACAATTACACAAACTCATAAATTTTTGGCGCTTAGCTAAAAGCTCTTATTTTTGCGGCTTTTGCATTGATCTTTATCTTTCCCGCGAAATGATTAATATTTGTTTAATTTCGTGTGTTTATAATTTGTATAAAATATTTTACCAAATTATGGCTACCTGTTGTGCTGATAATTGTCCGAAAAGTCGCAAATTCACTGCTAAGCAGGTCTTTGTTAGCTGTGAGAACATTGTCGGTTGCGCCGTTTTGGGGCACTACGGCAGGCATATTGCTGATCGCATACGTGAACATTCTATTGGGACTTGTACGCATTTACTCAGTTAATGACCTTGGAGTTCTGTTTAAGCATAACTTAAACTTCACCGACCATGTTGGCATAATTGTTGGTAAAGCCAAAGGGGTTTTTGCCTTCGTTAAGCGCTGGTCGAAGGAGTTTGATGATCCCTATACCACTAGACTTCTTTTATGTCTCTCTTGTTCGTCCAATTCTGTAATATTGTTCGTGCGTATGGTCACCTCAATATGCGAAATTTCAAGACCTTATTGAAACAGTTCAGAAATAATTCCTTTTGTTTGCTCTACGGGGACTTAACTGGGAACCACATCGTCATCTCCCTTCCTATAACGACAGGCCGCGTCTAATGTGCCTGCCCTCGCTGAAGGATCGCCGGACCTGCCACGGAGTGATGCTTGTTCACAAACTCATTATTGGCCACATTTCTTCACCGTATCTATTAAATCAGTTGAGCTTCTCGGTCCCTTCAAGACCGCCGCGTTATTTTTGACCGATTGCACTAAATGGATTATGGAATTACAATGGCAGACATTTGCTATATTCTTAATAATTAAAAAAATGTGGGCGTATCCCCTCTGTTACATATAGTGACGTCACGACATATAATACTATCGAAAAGAGACTAACCCCTCTTGTTTGTTTCCTTACTTCCCCACAGCGTGTGCATGGCGTTGGCGCCTCACTCGAGGATAAGCGTCGTCTTGGCCTCCTCGGGCCACTGCATCACCCTGACAAAGGTTTCGGGTGGTTCCGGCTGGAGGAGGCTATCAGCATAGCTGTCCCATCCGCCGCTTTATATCTGGCCACTGCAAGATCTGAGTTGCTAAAGTTGGGGCATAGAAGAGCGTTAAGGTTGTTTTTAATAATAATACCTGCCCACGGCCTACCTGTCGAGTTTGTATATATTAATGTGTATCCGGTTAAGCTAAGTCCAGAGATTCGCCCTTCCCTGGTCCACGGTTGTGGGATGAGGCCGATGTTAATGTCCTTCTCCCATAGAAGAATTGCGATATTCGCTGAAGCTTGCGAGCTACGCTTCAGGTTGCACGGCGGTCGTGATTAGTGGGGGTGGTGATGGGGGTATCATCATCGATGACCAGATCGTCCAACAACTTGTTGGTGTCGCCGACCTCGTCCTCTTGATTTTCATCCGACTCGGCTAGGAAGACTTTAATCATTTCCTTCCTTATCCCGTACCGAACCTTGAAGTCTCGCTTCTCCAGCTGATGTTGGCACCGCTTGTTAATACGGAACAAAAAGGTCTCCTCGGAATACTCGTGGCGGGGACGAGCTTATTGCTTATCGCCTATCATGCGTTTTGGATTTTCACAACACACTCTGCCAGGAAGCCCCTCGAAAATTGGTCGTCACACCTGATCACCCTGTGCCCTCTAACCATGTTTGCAGTGTCAAAGAATGGCGTCGGACCAGTTGGCTCAGACAGTATCGTGTCTGATACATGGCTGGTTTCGATCTCATTCCATCATCTAGCAGCAGGCGTCCATCGTCGTTGAGCTCATCCACCAGTGCCATGGCAAGGCTGTCTCTAGTCACCTCGCTAAACGACGTCGCTCGTGGTACCCCCTTGGCGTCCTCAGTCCTTTTCGAAACGCTCTAACTCATTTCATGTGAGCGATTCCGCTTAGATTGTCCCTCCGTTATCCTTGCCCTCCTTGGCTTGGCCTGCCTCGGAAGTGCCTTCGATCTGCTGAGATGTTTGGGGAGTGCTTGCTTTAGCAGTCCCCGCCGAGATCGACGGAGTTATTGTCTCATCATCTGAGCGCAGTAACTTGTCCTCGTCAATCTCCGAAATTTGATGGGATTTTACCTCTCCCGTGAGGTCCGATGCGGATTGTTGTTAGTGGCCCATATTCATAAACGCCCGCGTTGCTCGGAAGGGCGAGCGCGGTGGGCCCGAGGGGTTTGGGGCTTTGAAGGAATGTCGACCGCATTTTATAATCTATATCCACAAATTAAAAAACAAATAAGATAATGAATATTCCAAAAAAAAAAAAACAAAATCAATAAACATTTCGCCAATCCGTACCCGCTTCAGCAGATGCCGTGCTTTTGATTTCTTTTCATTGATATTTTGGCCCGCTGCCCCTTTACACACACGCGTGCATGCACATATATGAGCTTTGCATTGCAGGAATAACCCAGCGAACATTTCGAAACACTGCTACGCAGTGCTTTAATCCCACCAACTCAAAGCGGCAAATAAAAGTTTAAATAACACAACAAATCTTTGAAAAATTATTATTTTTTATGAAGGAGCGTGTCTGTCTGTTATGTTCGATATCAATGGCAAGACTGACTCCCACTTATTGTCTCTTCTCTTTTTTTTCGCATGTGTACATGTTTATCACAGAGATGTTTAGGGCAACTATAAAAGGGTATGTGTGTGTATATATAAACATATGCTAAGGGGAGCGATCCTTCCACAGAAGACCCTTGAACTGAAGTTGGTAGGCAAAATTCCCACGGCGCTGAACGAAGTTGGCAAAACCCAGTAGAAAAAAGTCGGGGGCGTCGTGGAACAATACAAGTCAGCTTTATTAGGCTGCATACATGACACTTAGAAGTAGAGCCGAGTGCCCGCCTGCTATACTCCAGTAATAGATTGAGAGCGTGAGATCCAAGGAGGCGAGCGGTGCCGAGATCGAACAACGCAGAGGCCCTTAGCTTAGCCGAAGGGCCGTGCGCCCGACCGAGAGTGGAAGAAAGACGCTAGCGTAGTTCTGGTGTGCTGAGGAGCGTAGAGCGGGCGAGCGAGCTCGGACGGGAGCGAAAGAGCGGGCAAGTTTTTTTCAAGCTTGGTGTTCAGAGGGGATACAGGGTGCCGCCTCCTAGCGTGAACACTGACCGACAAGGATCTCCGGATCCTGATTTAATTTTATGTTCCATTATTTTATTTTTGGTTTTGCTTCTAGTATTCTATACTTAGACTTTTGTATTGCTACAGTGACTATTCTTTTTATTTCTGTTTTTTTTTTTTTTAATTCTTCTTTTATTCATGTCTATGTTCGTATTTTTATTTGACTTATTTACTATTTCGTCTTCGGTTACTTCATTCGGTGCGTCAAACATGTCATTTGTATTCCTTACAATAAACACTTCATTTGTATCTTTATTTTCTTTTTTTTCATTAATTTCTTCATATTGCATTTTATTTGTTTCCTTATCTTCAATTTTATTTGTTTCCTCATTTTCAATTTCATTTGTTTTCTTGTCTTTAGTTTTATTTTTTTTCTTCTTCTTTAGTTTCATTTGCTTCCTCTTCTTTGCTTTCCAACCAATCAAGCCAAAGCTTCATATTAGCTGCAGACCAGGGTAAGGGATTCTAGATAGCTTTTTTGAAGCTCCAGTGTGATAATCAAAATTTGTACTACACACAGTCAAAACAGAGAGACTGTGTATAGTGTTGTATGCAGTCGTTTGATATTTTTTGTCGATTCATTATAATTTTATAATAGAATATTTTTTATGAACATTCTTCTTGATACTTTTAATTGTTTTTTCTTCCTTTTGCCCATCTTGTAAACTTTCTCTAAGGCAATCAACTAAAAATAATAATCATTCCATCAACTGTATTTTTTATTGCAAACACAATTTTCTCTAGTATCTCGGCTCGGCTCTGAACTACACAGTTTTGCTAGCATTGGGCCAATACTACGATTTATCGCTATACCTGTTCTTTTACCTTGGGCCAACCTATTACTATTTGTGTATTTGTGTCTTTTAACAATTCTATGTTGTCCTATCTGTTGCCTTAATTTAGGGGACAAGTAGGTCTTCAAAATAACTTTCAGAACTTTGACCAGGGCACTTGTGGTATTTCAAAAGTAATTGAGTTTCCATACCTTTTGCGACGTGAAACAATAAAGAATCATGATATTTCCTATAAACGCTTCCATTGCGCATCTCATACAGCTTATGTTCATTTTTCTCTAGTAATTTCCGAATTGGAATCTACGACCATAATGTTAGTGCATCGGCTGAGGCCAGCTACGTATTGCAAAACTACAACACCTATGTTCTAGTTTAAAGCATAGTTTTCTAGCTTTACTATTTTAGGGCTTGCCTCGTTTTTAGTTAACGTGAATGTGAGGGAAATGCAATCTGAGGCAACCATAAAACTTTTTCCGTGCAAATATACCCTAAAACATTTGAGTGAATAATTTATTGCTTTCGTTTCTAACTCGAAACTGAGATACCTCGACTCAGCATCAGTTTTACGCTTGGAGAAATAAAATAACGGGTGGAATCGCCCATCCCCTTTCTTTCGTTTTAATATTGACCCAAAACCAATCAAACTCACGTTTCAGTGCAGTTCGGTTTATCTGTTGGGCTGTATTGGTGAATCAGTTAACTTCTCCTTTAGAATTTTAAACGCCTTTAACTCGTATTCCCCAACCAGAAAATTTTCCTTCTTTCTCGTAACGTTGTATAAAGGCTATAAACGATTAAAAAGTCTTCGAATAAACTGCGAAAAAAAATAGGAATGGGAATACCTAAAGAACTATGTGCCGCACTAGTTTTCGTCGAGATTGGACAATTTTTAACAGCCGATATGCTTTTACCATCAGCTTTGATGCCAAACCCATTACTCGTATACCGTAGATACTTGAGCTCCTTTTGAAAAACTCTAACTTATTTCAATTCTAAATTGTTACTTACTAGTCTATTATTATGAATTTTCAGGTGGCTCTTCACGTCTGTTGTTGCTATCATTTGCGACGCTCCACATCGCTATCAACAACAGCAATGAAGCAGCAATAACAATGAAGTGAATTTTTTTTTTTTATTAGAATTATTATTTAGTATTATTAATAAGGTTAGCAGCAACAGGAATGAATTTAGTATATTGTTATTATTTTGTTATTATTTAGTGTTATTAATTAGGTTAAGAAATTTGTTTTTATTATTACTATTACTATGTAATTGCGGTAAAAATAAAGAACAGAAAAGGGAAAACTAAATAAATATCGCGCCCTGGTATTTATTTAGTTTTTCCTTTCCCGTTCTTTACCATAAGAGACCATAAGAGGAAGCACGCCAGCCCTGAAATACGGTCACACCGGCGCCATGTGGCAACGCCAGCGGGACCAACCCTAAACAGCTGGTAAACATCGAATACATTGGAAAGATCTTGCAACCCCGAAACGATAACACATCGACTATCAAACACTTGGCAAAAAGCTGATGAAGGCCTATATAAAGCGACACACAACACATAGGGAGATCACTTTCTGGCGAGCAGCGCAACTGGCAACGTCTGGGTGAGTTTGAAAGTAACAAGTAGTAGTAGCAGAGCCGAACTCTAGTCGAGACAGGGGTCAATGTGAAGCCCTTGCATAGCTGGCATTGCCGAGAACAGAGGAGTCGAGTAAGGTTCTTGCAGCCGAACTTGTACGAAGTAAGTGGGTCATTATAGTTGCGATCAAAATGAGGCTCTTGCTAGCTGAGCTGGACAGGGTAGCATAGTAAAGTTTCCGTAGCCGAACTCCGCCAGATCCGTCGATCCGCTACACACAGACCCGACCAAGTGGCCGCCATCAGAGGCCTTTCCAGACCAACAACAACTAAATAGGTGCATAGTTTACCTGGAGTGGCATCATGGTATCGCAGATTCGTCCCAGGGTTCACTGAAATCGCAAGACCGTTGTTTGAACAAATCAAAAAAGACAACAAGTTCAAATGAACAGACGAGCACGAGAAACCAAGACAGCATTAACAGTAGCACCAATACTATCATGCCCGGACTTTACCGAAACGTTCATCCTACAAACAGACGCGAGTGACTGCGGACTAGGAGCAGTGCTCACCCAGGAAGACGAAGAAGGGAAACATGTAATATTATACGCGAGACGGAAACTTCACAAGGAAGAACGAAACTATTTAGCGACAGAGAAAGAATGCAATACACTGGGGAATATATAAAATGAGGATGTACCTAGAAGGATACCAATTCATAGTAATCGCGGACCATCTGGCACTGAAATGGCCCAATTTTATTGACAGTCCATCGGGACGAGTGGCAAGATGGGCGTTAGCCCTACAGCCATACTCGTTTGAGGTGAGATATCGAAAAGGCAAGCGAAACGTGGTAGCAAACGCCCTGTCAAGGCAACCTAACGAAACGCCGAAGTAGAGGAGGACAGATGGATCCGAGACGAGGTACTAGACGTCCGACAAGACCCGGTACTACAACATCGAGAGAGGCTGTACAGGCACTTACCTTCAAGGGCAACCGCCATAAATGTCCAACCGTGGAAACTCTGCATAAACAAGCAACAAAGGAATCGAGTCTTAGAAGAAAACCACAAGGCAACCACGGCAGAACACCTAGTGGTCAGGAAGACGAATCATAAGATAGCCAACCGATATTACTTGCTCGGCATGCACTGGAAAGTAAAACAGTACATAGACGGGTGCGGAACATGTCAGCGGTACAAGAAAAAAATGCTGACGAAGATCGCGAAAGCACCGTGAACGGGTTGGGTAGACTTCGTAGGACCGTTACCAATGTCAAGCCATGGAAATAATATGATGTTGGTATTCATCGACAGATTCTCGAAATGGGTGGAACTAGCCGCAGTACGTAAAGCAAACACAGAAGCAGTGTTGAAAACATTCGGTGTAAGAATCTTGGCACGCACTGGCGTCCCAAAGATCCTGATCTCTAATAATGACGCACAATTTACGAGCCACAAAGCACAGATGACACAATGGGGAGTACGGCAACAATTTACAGCACCGCATACACCGCAAGAGAACCCAGCAGAGCCCGCGAATCGTACAATGAAAACAATGATTGCACTGTTAATCGGAGAACGTCACGAAAAATGGTATGAGGAATTCCAGGAGTTGGCTCTTGCATTTAATAGCAGCCGATCAGAGTCAACAGGGTACAGTCCAGCATACCTAACATAGTAGAGGTATGAGCCCCGACTGTAGGAGACTGGAGGAGATCAAGGGGAAACACAAACAAACAACACTAATAATGGCGCAGCCGTTACAGTTAAAAAAGATGGCAACGAGGGCAATACCGGTGGCAAGGTAAGCACCGAAGCGTCCCGCAGAGAGAAGCCCGGTACCAACACCACAGGACAGCGACCGGATAAAGAGCCAGGCCGATTCATAGCCAAGGCAAAACAGAGGGTAGCACGCAGACGTACAAGTCAAGGGAGAATACACGTGGGACTTCTACACACGAGGAAACCGACGCTGACACAACAAACAGAAACGGAAACGTATACACCAGGGACACAAAAAACAAAGCAACCACCAGAAACCAACACAATCACACCGAGTACACCAATAATGCAGCAACAACCAGAGACACCAAAAACACAACAACAACATGGAAGAAACAAGGATAGAACCAGTACACCAATAATCAAACAACTGCCTGGAACAAACCCAAAAGATCCGAGGTCACAGACAACACTACAACAACCAGAAATAACCACGGAACAACAAGAGACGAGTGGAACCAAATGAGAAAACATATGGGACGAACAAACGGAAACTCCATGGAGGACACCAAAGAAGATAACAGACTGGGGGAGAGAACAGCAAGACATATTGGATCTGGACACAGACGGGAGAACGAAATAGAAACATCACAAAAACAAAACAACAAACCAATACCAGAGGAAGTGAGGAACGAGATACAACGGAAGTTGGACAAAATACCACCGAAGAAGCGGGTAAACTTCAAGAAGGTGATCCGAAGAGTACGCTACGCGGTGAAGATCAACGCCATCGGGATTGTAATGATCGAATACATTGGGAAGATCTGGCAACCCCAACCGATTAACAGTCGGTAATAATCGAATACATTGGGAAGATCTGGCAACCACAAACCAATAACACATCAGCTATCGAACACGGGGCGAACAGCTGATGAAGGTCTATATAAAGCGACACACAGCCCATAGGGAGATTACTTTCTAGCGAGCAGCGCAACTCTCAACATCTGGGTGAGTTTGAATCTAACAAGTAGTAGTAGCAGCGCAAGGTGTGGAGCTCTTGCATAGCTGGCATTAACGGGAACAGGGAAGCCGAGTAAGGTTCTTGCAGCCGAACTCGTACGAAGTAGCTGAGACGTGGGTCACGGTGAAGCTCTTGCATAGCCATGTTCGTGCAGCCGAACTCGCAGAAGTCAGTATAGGTGCGGGCAAGGTGAAGCTCTTGCTAGCTGACCTGGACAGGGTAGCAAAGTAAAGTTCCCGCAGTCGAACTCCTCCAGAGGATTTTAGGGAATGATGGTGCGAGCTTAGGCCACGACAATCGCCGTTTTGGACTGACCTTACAGGGATTCGCACACCAAGGCTACTCCGCGGCCAGTACCGCAACAGGGCACGAGCCCCAAACCCGAGTCACAGATTATTCTCAAGCCGACGGTACGCTAGCCTAGCGCGGACTCGCAAACCAGAATCACAGGGAATTCTCAAGCCGACGATCCGCTAGCCAGCGCAGAGTCGCGACCCAAGCCCCGGAAGTCATTAAGCCGATCGCGATAACCACGATTTTCATCCACAGCGTCCAGCAAAAAACGAGTTTAAATAAAAAAGCCATACTTCCACTGAATCCAAATTCTCTTCTCACTTGGTGTATGGAAAACGAGAGGGGCACAAATTACAAATTATCTGTACGAACCCCGACCTAGACGAGCTAGGCCGTGCAACCCCAAATATGGGTCGTTACACATAATGTCCTTTGAGTAAACAATAACCTTTCGTCTCGTATCAGGTCACTGAAGATTTTGTTTATATACCTCTGATAAGGGCTGACTACGCCATAGTAGTCTATTTATTTCTACAACGGACCGGGTGCATTGGAAAGACGTCTGGGGCTACAACTAAACGGTTTGACGTCATTGATCGTTATTTTCATTTCGCACTTTGTGTCTTGCACAGTTGGTCGAACAGCTCCGATATAAAATTTGTGAAACATATTTTCAACAAGAAAGGAAGCTAACTTCGGCACGCCGAAGTTTGTATACCCTTGCAAATTTCAATAGCATTAATTATATTCTAACCCTATCTATTTGAAAGTGAATTACTTTCAATTCAATTTTAATTATACAGTTTTACATTTTTTTTTTTTAATTTTTACATGTAAAGTAAAATGTAATTTACCTTTACATTTACCGATCGTTTGTATGGCAGTCGTCCGACGGACAAACGGACAGACAGACAGCAGACATGGCTAGATCGACTCGGCTGTTGATGCTGATCAAAAATATATATACTTTATAGGGTCGGAGATGACACCTTCACTGCGCTGCAAACTTCTGACTGAAATTATAATACCGTGCAAGGGTATAAAAATAACTTTGAAAGCTATATTAAAATTTACCCCTCGTTTATGTTATCATTATTACCCTCATACTCAATCAAGCAAATTTTTTCTAGAAAATCATCTCACTATCTAATTTAACCATGTCATTCAAATTATTTATATTTCTACTGCCGTCTGTATTTTCATTTATGGAAATTATCTCATCTTCGTTCTAGACGATACCAGTCCCACTCGCATTTAAAAAGTCCCTACCCAAGATGTATTTTCCTCTCATCGACTCATTCTGAACAGCTAACATATCAAGTTTTAATATTTTATTATAAATCGTAACTAAAACACAAGTTATTCCAAAGATAATTAATTGGCTGGAGTTTAAACCAAAATACGTGGCTGGAGGCGCTTGCTTCAAATTAAAGCTAGCCGAAACACAATTTTTCTTGATAAAGCTACCCTCTATTTCCATACTTAAACATCTTACATAAACATCTCTGCGAGTTGCTGGAGCTGATGTCACAAAACAGGCTCCAACTTCCCGCTTAGACTTGCGGCAATCTGAGGTGGAATTGCAATTGTAGCAGCGGAAAACTGGCTTCTCGGCTTTTCCTAAACTGCTAGAAGCCCCTCCAGATCTTGGAGCTACTAAATTAACGTGCTGTAAAGCTGACAGCAGGTCATCCTTCGCCTTAAAACACATCATGTTGGCACTTGTGCGTATTTGGTGATCGGGTATACCGTGCATGATATAATCAATCAACTCGCACTCTGGCATTTCCAATCCATTTGTTAGTGGTAATTTAGTATTAGAGTAAGAAGAAATTAAATAAATTAATTAAGAAATTAATCGTTATTTGCCTGACATTTGCGTGCTTCAAGCAGCTTGCGCAATGTAATGGCTTTTTTTTTTTGGCAGAAAGGCCTTTTCCATCAATGTCAATAGGCTTTCGATTTTTTCATTTGCAAACTCTAGCTTTGAATATAACCAGGCTTGTGCATCACCTTTAACTTCGCTAAATATGAGAGACCGTGACATTTATAAGTCACATATAAAATATATAAAATAATAAATATCTTTTGGTTATTTGAACCTCTGCAGCAGTGCAGTGTCTAGCACATGTGTGCATATCTCGAAGTACAGCCACCGCTTGGCCTAGCATAAAACATGTATCTGGAAAGCAACCAACATGGTATGTGACCTCCTGCGAATGGTCACCAAACGTTTTTAAAGATAAGGCATATCGGGTAGCGAAAAATTCCCGCTTCCAGAAAAAGATACAAAAGAATCTTTTATGTTTTAAACATAACAAGCACATTATAGTTATGTTAGCTAAAAGTTGCTTTAATGTCATTAAAAATTGTGGTAAGGAGTACTTGAGGTCAAACATCAGCAATAGGGAAAAAGAAGACACGAAATTATTGAATAATAATAAAATAAAGGGTCACAAAATACATATAGTGCAAAAGTAAAAAGTGGAACTATGACTAAAGCAGCATCAAATAAAAAAAAAAAATTTATTGCTCGGCTCTGGAGAAAATTATGAAGCCACTTGGGAATTTTAAACCAAGCGGAATGAGAATAAAAGAAAGATATTCTCAGACCACGTCAATAGGCTTATGGATATGCCCAATTTAAATTTGGAATCCAATAAGCAACATTTATTGACCCAATTAATGAGTCTATGTACTTAATAAAATTAAAGGCTCAATTATCAGAAGATGTGGATGCAATAATTTGCTCACATAATTCTGCGAAAGTTTAATAAGGAATCATTAAACCTATATGAGAGCCATGTCAAAAATACAAAAGAAATACAGGCACTTTCTGATGTCATGGATTTTTTATAGCAAAGGCTCAATTCAATCTCTTCATTTTCACAGGAAGATAAACCTGTAAGGAAAATAATCAATAATAATAGTAGGCATATGAATTATATTGATAATTTTCCGTGCTGTAAATTACCGAGACATTATTTAACTCAATGTCACAAATTTAAGATAATGAACCCAGCGCAAAGGAGTGACTAGGCAAGAAAAAATCGTATTTGCCTAAGATGTCTTAGGCATCCATTTAATAAGAAGTGTACAAGCGATCAACTTTGTTTGACTTGTCAAAAACCTGACCACACGTTGCTTCACTTTATGGGTCATACCTAAGAAAAAGTAAATACCTGCAGAGCGACAGGGCAAGCGTTGTTAGACACAGCCTTGATTCACGTAAAATCAAAGAATGAAGGCTTTGAAAATTAAGAGCTTTGATTGACGGTGGGTCTCAAAGTACAATTATTTCTGACGAAGCTTCGCTGATTCCGAATTTACCCAAAATTAAAGGGTACACAGAAATTTGTGGAGTTTCCTCTATTAAGAAGTGCGTTTCAAAATATAACGTCAATTAGCTAATTTAAACCAAAAAGTATGATAAAGAAAATTTGACGGTAGATGCAATTATTCTTCCAGAATTGATGAAAGCGCTACCTGATCAGTTAATAAATATTGACACTACTAGGTTGAATCAATTCTGGCTTGCTGATCCTGAATTTAATAAACCTGGTAGGGTGGACGTAATCATAGGAACCGATTTATATGCTCACATTAAAAGTGGGACCAAGAAAATAGGCGGACTTCTAGGTCAAAATATGGAGTTCGGTTGGATTGTGTCGGGCTGCACAAAATCAAAAGGCAACAATACGATAGTTGCAACTATGTTTGAAACCCAAGATTTGGAAAGGTTTGAGGAGTCAGAAAAAAAGATAACAGTGACATAGAAGCCGAATTTTGTGAGGACAATTTTATGAAAACTACCACAAAATATAAAACATTTATGAAGGAATATATTGACCTCGGTCATATGATTGAATCCAAACATGAAGGAAAGTATTATTTACCTCATCAAGCCGTTCTAAGGGATTCAAGTCTAACCACAAAATTAAGAGTAGTGTTTGACGCCTCGGCCAAAACTACTAATAATAAAAGTCTTAATGATATTGTGTGGTTTGGACCCCGAGTCCAAAAAGATATTTTTGATATAATTTTAAATTGGCGTAAATGGGAGTACGTCATATCAGCGGACATAGAAAAAATGTAACGGCAGATATTCATTGATGAAGAAGATCAAGAATATCAAAATATATATTATGGAGAGGCACTCCTAGCGAAAAAATAAAGTCTTATAAATTGAAAACTGTTACATATGGGACTGCGTCGGCTCCATATTTAGCTACCAGAGTTTTGGTAGACATTGCCGATAATTGTAGCAATAAAGAAAATAGGAAAAATAATTAGAATCTACTTTTATATGGACGACCTGATGACAGGAGCCAATTCTATGGAAGACGTAATAAATATTATTAAACAAATTTCAAGCGAGTTTTTGGCGGTTAGAGATACATGTGAAGATACAGGTGACAACAAAATAATACGTATTAAGGATAACGAATTCGTGAAAACGTTGCGGCTTCAATGGGAGCCCCAGAAAGATGAATTAAAATTTAACTACAAAAAAAGAAAGTAAGAGTAGTAGTACGGTGCTTTCCATATTGTCAAAAATGTATGATCTGTTAGGATGTTAATACAGAAACTTTGGCTGTCTGAAAAAGGTTGGGATCAGAAATTGCGTAATGATGATGCCCAAGAATGTAGCAGTAGTATATGCAAAAGTAGGTAAGTTGGTAACATTAATAGCTAGCAAAGCAGGGTTAATCCAATCAAAAATTGGAATACAATCCCAAAACTAGAGCAGTGCTAAGCTCATCTCCTCAGTAAATTAATTCAAAAGATTAAGGATTAAGTGATTCTACTGTAACTTTGCTTGTATCAAAAGCCGTTAAAGCAAAATCAAATTTATTAAACATCGGACAGATGACATTCGAAAATATACAGAAGTAGAGTGGAATCATGTCAAATCAGAAGATAATCCAGCGGACGCGGCTTTAAGAGGAATATCTTCTATTGATTAAATAAGTTTTGATCTTCGGTGGAATGGGCCAAAGTGGTTGAAGGAATCAATAGAAAATTGGCCACCCCAATCAAATGCTGAGGAAGAAACAAATGCCAATACGATATTGACAGCCGATGGAGATATGATCTACAATATGTTGGGAAAATATTCCTCCATCCACAAATTAAGAAGAGTAATATGCTACATAGTTAGATTTTTGAATATTAAAACAAGAAATAAGTCTTATCCGCGTGCATCCCATTTTTCTTGATAACGGTCACATTTCGTCGTTAATTATAGAAAATGCTCATCATGAAACCTTGCATGGTGGAATCAATTTAATGAGAACATGTATTCAACGAAAATATTGGATTTTTGGGTTAAGAAATTCCCTATATTTTTTTTTTTTTTTTTTTTATTCAATATTTATTATAATATGTAGGGGGGGATAAATTACAACAAGGGGGGTGGGGGTATAGACGGCTTTAACAATAAAAAGGACAGGGCTTTCGCGGTACGGCCGCAAAGCAATGCTTCGCAAAAGCGAAACCCGCGTTAGCCGCCGCTCCTAAGGCGCTCATCCGTCCTGAGCTTGCACATCACAGCCGCAGCGAAGTTGCTCACGGCCTGCCAGTTGTCCTCACTGGCTACCATCAGCGTGGTCAAGTTGTCCACGCTGACCTCGGCGCCGAGATGCTCCTCCAGTTGCCTCCGCTCTCTGACGAATCTCTCGCAGGCGAACACTACGTGCTCGGCGGTCTCCTCGAGTTCGTCGGAACGCCAAGTGCAGGCAGCGCTGTCCGTGTGCCCCAGTCTGTGGAGGTAACCTCTGAAGCACCCATGCCCGCTAAGTACTTGGGTCAGGTAGAAATTAACCTGGCCGTGTTTTCTACCAAACCACTCCTCTAACCTGGGATGAGCCGGTAGGTCCATCGCCCCTTGATGAAGCTTTCCAGCGGGATTGCCAGGTTGAAAGGGTGGCCGTCTTGGCAGCAGAGCGTACCAGCTTCTTTTCCGCCAGCGAGAGGGCTCTACCGTGGAACTGCTCAAAAAGGGTGGCCTGTTCCTTGGCGAGGAGATCCAGCGGGGGGTACCGGCTAGGACCAAAGCCGCCTGGTCAGACACCGTACGAATCGCGCTGCATACTCGCAGAGCGGAGAGCCGGTGCGTGGCGTTCATTCCCCTGCTGTTCGAGGGTGTCTCCATTGCATGCACCCAGACAGGGGCAGCATACAGCAGAGTTGCTCTCGTCAGGCGCAGCACCCCGTCATACATCGCGTTCCAGAGTAGTGGAGCCAGAACGGATCCTTGAGGAACCCCACCGGAGAGCTTCACCGATTCCCTCGGTAGTGGCGAATTCCAGCGTGCGGTCTGAATTGTGTTTCCGAAAGGTCGCCTGCCGCACGGATCGCCTCCTCGAGGCGGGTTCCGACTAGGTGTTCTAACACCTTGCCGACGCCGTCGATGAGGCAGATTGGCCTAAACGACGCAGGGTCATCCAGGGGCTTTCCGTTTCCGGTTTCGGCAGCAGCACAAGACGCTGTAGTTTCCATCTGCGCGGAAAGACGCCTTCGAGCAGGCATCTGGAGAACAGTTCCGCAAAGAGCTCAGGTCGGAGGGACAGCGCGAGCCTTAAGACCCTGTTGGGGATGTTATCAGGGCCCGCGGCCTTCGACACCTTGACCCTTGCGGCTGCCTTCAGAACCTCAGACTCCGTAACCGTAGCAAAGCCAGTCAAGGAGACTCCGATGTGGGGGAACGATGGGACGTCCATCCTAGGGAACAGGTGGTCCACTATCCTCCTTAGGCTCTCGGTCGCTAGCGGAGCAAGCTGTCTGGAGCAGTTTATGCGCTTGACAACCGTCTTGTAGGCGCTGCCCCACGGGTCGTGGTCCGCCGAGTCGCATAGTTCGAGGAAGCACCTGGATTTACTAGCCCGGATAGCCGCTTTCAGTGCTCTGCGGCAGGCTTGATACTCCAGCCTTTTATCCAGGAAGGAGGGGGTTCCATACGACCGCTGGTACCGTCTTCTAGCCCGCACGCAGTCATTTCTGGCATCGGCTATCGACCGATTCCACCAGTACACCGGCTCGCGATGGCGGCTGTGGGGTCTCCTGGATTGCATGCAGTCTCCGCAGACCGCATGAAGCTGCTGCATGACACCCTCTGTCATCTGTTCGGCTGCGCCAGAGATCGTCAGGCCCTCCATGCCCTCCGAGAACCGCTGGACATCCAATGTGTCCGCCTTGTAGCTCCTCGCCGGCCGTAGAAGGGGACGAGATGGAAGCGGAAGGTGGGGAGCCAGGTCGGAGAATATGGCGGCATGATCGCTGGCAGTGTAGACCT
>VNJS01001562.1:0-10554 GCA_008042575.1 Drosophila watanabei | reverse complement strand
GATATAGATATAGATATAGATATAGATATAGATATAGATATAGATATAGATATAGATATAGATATAGATATATAGATATAGATATAGATATAGATATAGATATAGATATAGATATAGATATAGATATAGATATAGATATAGATATAGATATAGATATAGATATAGATATAGATATAGATATAGATGAATACATCCATTTGGTGAAGATATAGCTTGAGCTCCACCTCAAGTGCTATCATAAAACGCACCCTCTCCAATCGGCATACCGACAAAAATGTTTCGAGGTAGTTTACGCCAAACTGCTGGCGACATATTCCTCGTCCATCCTTATCATACTTCAAGTTGAACACCCACTTGCAGTGAATTTCAACTTGACTTGACAACTCCCTTGCCATGGCTTCACGCCACCAGTTGACATCCATTGTCCCTATGCAAGTTAACGGCATCTGAGCATTTTCCGTTCAGGTTTTCCAGTCCAGATGATCTAAAGGTGACCAGGTTCCCTGCATGCCTCCTCCAAAATGATAGGAGGAATCCAACCTGCTGGCAAGCCTTCTCGATTTCCGCCAGCTTGATCGTAACAGCATCTCCCTTGCCTGCCATGTTTCTCGACCAGTTGTCGAACTACTGGGTCATACAGTCAATAACTTTTGGCTGCAACAGAGTAAACAACCACAATATACTCTTTGCCCTTAGGTTAAAACTTTCTACCCTGTCCACAGCACCTGCTTGAGATCCAAAAACATTTAGGTGTTTTACACAAGGCTTCATAACTGTCCACGCTTTCATAGGAGTATTACTCTCTACTGCGCTGCTGGGGCAGCGGTTCCGCAGATAAGCCGAAAGCCCAAAGCTATCTCCCAGTTCCGCCTGGATCAGAAGGCACCTTCACATCTCCGTTCAATTTGCTCGTTCCGTTCATTCCGTCCACTTTGCGGGGAGTAAACGCTATTGTTAGCTTCCATGCTATCTAAGACATTCATTAAACTTTTTGTTGACAAATTCTCCGCCGTTATCACTCCGCAGGCTTTCAAACTTTTTGCCGTTCAACCAGATTCTTGAAATCGTTGAATTCGGATAGCAGAAAATAGACAAAAGTCCTCCTGGATTTGTAATCAATAATAGTCAGAAAATGCTTTGAACCCCCCGATTACATGTTGCCGCTGGAAATTATTGAACTTGGATCTTGCTGGCCATGCACGTTTTGTAGTTAATATTTTCCAGTAAACCAATATTTTCTATTCCGCGCACCATGCCTTTGGATACCATCTCTATCATGCTAGAGAAATTTATTTGCCCGTATCTCTTGTGAGCTACAACAGCTGACATGGCGAAACATTTACTTCGGCCACCTTCAAATAAGTACAAATTGATCATCTTTTTGGCTATTACTATGCATTCTCCATATTCCACCATTTTAAAAGATCACCTTGCGCCTGTTACAGCACTGCTCACATAATACAAATTTCAGGTCATCTTCGAAACGTAAAGAACGTTTTTAAGTGTCAAAATGCACAAGTCTGTCTGTAACTTGACGTCACCTATACCTTCAGCCTGAAGGAAACCAGCATCGTCCAGTCCGATCGGTTCAGTTTGCTTCTCAAACTTTGTGAATAGCTCTCTTGCAAAACATAAATGGCTTGTTGCGCCACTATTCAAGCACCACGTTAAATTTTCACCATTGTTGACGTCACAAGCCTTAGTGTTGTCGACCCGTTCTTCTGCCATTCTTTTTCTTCGCTCTCATCCTTTAAGTTTATTGTGAGAGCCTCGAACGAAGGCAACTGATCTCGAAGTTCTGCAACAGCCACAAAATCTTGAAATTTTTCTGGATTATTCGATAGCAAAACGATAATGTGAAGTTCGTCGTTAAGCTCTATTCCAACTCCAATTAGACCATCCAGAATTTCCACGAATTCACTTATATAGGTCGACATGCACTGCCCTTGCTTCATCCGTTCTTTTAAAAGTTTCTTGTATAACTGTACTTTTCGTATAGATTCGCTTGGTTGGTGAACCTCCTTCGACTTAGTCCACGCCTTGATGTAAAAAAATGGAAATGTCTTTAAATTCAGTGTTATTGTTGCCAATGGCTTATTGTTCAAAATCTTGTTCTTCTGGAGCATTCGTTTTAGATAGCTCTCCAGACGTAACACTCTATAGTCCTAAATGCACCAAAACAGACCGCATTTGTATTTTCCACGTGTCATAGTTCGTTTCCTCTATGTTATGAATTTAATAAAGCGCACTCATTGTTCTTAATCTTGAGTCACACACCGCCTAACTTGAATTCTTCAGTGCCTGGGCCCATAACCTATAGAGCGGCAGAATTCAAAGTTGGAATTTTATTTGCAACTGACATTGAAATTAAAGAATAAACAAGAGTTGATATACATTTTTTCTTATTCTTAATATTAAGTAGATTAAAAAAAAAACTTAGTTATTACCTAACCATTATTTATAGTTGTATTTTAAAACGAAAGCGGGAAGGATGAGTTAAAAGCTAACGTTTTGGATAAAAAAATTTAAAACTGTTTTGGGTAGTAAGCGAACTGAAACTGAAACGAGTCACAGATTTTTTTAATATTCGGAAGAAACTGATTTCGTCGATTTTGAAGTCGAGAGCTGTGCCGAGGCAGGCTGCTAGGAGACTCGTATAATAGCTTAATGGTATTATTGCAAACAACATGTCACGAATTTTGCCAAAACTCTCTAATATGTCCTTAAAACCCTCTTTGGTTTCCCGCATTTACGTCAATTCCCTTATTCATTATGGTGTTGATGTGCTGGTTAGATTAAAATTATAAAAAAAAGATTTTAAAACACAACTAAATAATAGGTAATGTAGGTACACTTTAGGTAGATCTAAATGTTTTATATATTCATATTAACATATGTCGAGTTGTCATAACGGTCTTAGAATTCAAATGTTTTCCTTTTTTTCGTTTTATACCCTTGCAGGGTATTTTAATTTAAGTCAGAAGTTTGCAACGCAGTGAAAAAGGTATTTCCGATCCTATAACGTATATAGATTCTTGATCAGCATTAACAGCCGAGTCGATCTAGCCATGTCCGTCTGTCTGTCTGTCTGTCTGTCTGTTTCTACGCAAACTAGTCCCTCAGTTTTGGAGTTATCTGAATGAAACTTTGCAGATAGTCTTCAATATACTCTCACTCATATATATGCCAGAAAGAATCGGATCGGTCAACTATATCGTATAGCTGCCATAGGAACGATCCGAAAATTTGTAAAAATATGATAAAATCACTCATTTTTAGCATATCTTAATCTTCTCTCGGTTGTGAGCTTTACATATTATTTCAGAATTTCGGATTTAATATTATAGAAATCGGACTACTATATCATACAGCTACCCTAGAAACGATCCTGAAATTTTTAGAAAAAAAAACTTATAGCTTTGTCAGTTTTTAACAGATTTTCTTCTTTTTTGAAATACAAGCATTTTATATTATTTAAGAATTTAACTTTTAATTTCAGAAAATTCGGACGACTATATAATATAGCTGCAATAAGAACAATCGGTGAATGTGGAGGAAAATGTAAAGCTCCAAAAGTAAAATATGGAAACAAAATTGAAGTCTGTTAAAATAATATAAATGTAAAAGTAATTGCACTAAAAAATGCCAAAATTAAAAAAAAAAAACGGAAAATAGTGAAGTTTAGTTAAAATGATTTCAGTTTGACGTCACAATGCAGCCGAGTTTTATCAGAGATTATTATGTTTTGCATACAATTTTTTTTTAATGAATGAGCCAATTAGATTTTCTGCTGGTCTGACTACAAATGAAATATATTTGCTCAATTAACAATTGAATTAAAAGTATCTTTTGTCAAAAAAAAAGTAATTATAAAAATAATACAAAACATAAATTAAAACAAGAAAGGAAGCTAACTTCGGCACACCGAAGTTGGTATACCCTTGCAGATTCAAATTGTATAAATTCAAATTCAAATTCAGATTCAAATTGTATAAATTATAATCTATCCCAATTAGTATAATATGAATTACTTTCATATTCATACAATTTTTACAGTTTAACAATTTTTTACATATTTTTACATTTTTACATGTACGGAAAAATGTAGCTTACCACATTAACCGATCGTTTGTATGGCAGCTATATGATATAGTCCGAGAGTTGATCAAGATATGTTAAAAAACAGTCAAGTTATAATTTTTTTTTCTACAAATTTACGGATCGTTTGTATGGCAGCTATATGATATAGTTGACATATCCGGCTCGTTCCGACTTATGTATATACGAGTGCGAGTATATAGAAGACTGTCTGCAAAGTTTCAATCAGATAGCTTCAAAACTGAGGGACTAGTTTGCGTAGAAACGGACAGACGGGCAGACGGACAGACAGACAGACAGACAGACGGACATGGCTAGATCGACTCGGCTGTTGATGCTGATAAAGAATTTATATACTTTATGGGGTCGGAGATGACTCCTTCACTGCGTTGCAAACTTCTGACTGAAATTATAATACCCTGCAAGGGTATAAACAGTAAATATAGGGCAAGTTCGTAAAGCTTCTGATGTCTGTTGTTTTACACGAACGCACAGGCAAACTGATGGTTCCTATAAAAAAAAATATAATTTTTATGTGGTCAGAGAAGCATGCTTCTGCCTCTTACAAACATTCTCGACCCAATACTCAATAAGTATGGGGTATAAAGACAAGAAAGCTTACTTTGGGACGTTAAAGTGCAGTTGGAAATCGAATTATTTAGTATCGATCCGTTTAGGTCAAATGAAAAAAATTTTAACTGAACGGAACTTTTGCTTTTTTTTTTAGACTTTTAATTATTGAATTAAAAACATATGTTTTTATAATTCAATTTTGATATATAGCATACGACAATATTTTAAAATTGTATAATCTAAGTATATCTCAAGGCTTAAAGCTATATGGTAGACTTTTGTTTAAAGTTATTATTCTGAATATTTTACAATCATAACAGATGGCCGTATCTTAAGAAAATTATATACGTTAAAAACGGTGAAGATTTTTCGATATACTTAGAAGAAGACTTCCTGCAAAGTTTTATTTATTACCAAAACTTAGGGACTAGTTTGCGTAGCAACCTTCACCTCGTTTGCATATCTTTGACTAAAATGACAATACCATTAAGGGTATAATAAAATTAAACATTGAAACATTTGTATTTTTTTTACAATTTGTAATTCATGTATATTATTTAATATAGTTGCCAAAATAGAAAAAAATTGACCACTTCAGAGAATTTTGTTAGGTTTGTATATACATATATATCTATAAATGATATTTAATTGTTCAAACCCACACGTTTGTATTAATACAAAAATTAGAAAATCTTTTATAATGCTTAATTTTTTAATACCTGGCTATTAAATGGAACTTTTAGATTATTAAAAATGAATATAACGATTTTTATTGTTTCCTTAGAAAAAAGGAATTCGTATATATGAATATACCGCACGGACAAATAATTTAGGTTTATAAAAAAGTGCGCGCGCAGGATCTATACGAAAGTAGATGTTCACTAGTTATGTTAAGTGTTGCTGTCAAATTGCGATCAAGGTGATGAAAATGTAGTTTATTTTTTCTTTCGAAAATCATTGAATTAAATATAAAAACACTTCCGTGTGGTTTTAGTTTTTGATGAAATAAATGAAAAAAATGAAATAAATTGAAATATATATTCTAGAACCAAAACTAGAATATACCCAATAACTTCTTCATTTTACTCTTAAATATATTCTTAATTAGCCTACTTAGTCTCTAACAACTTAATTAGTAAGTAAGTAATTAAGTGGTCTTCTTATTGAGCGTGCACTTAGATTACATGTCACTGCCAACGCAAATATAAACTGAGCCCAAAAATCTTATGTATCTAAATATTCGCGTTTGTCCGAACATATTATTTTGTTATCTTTTTTTCTTTCTCCAGTAGCTGTTTAAATTCTTAATTCCTTTATTTCATAAAAAACTAAATTTTATTAATAAATGAATTAATAATAATAACCCGATCATGTCCGATGTTAATTATATTATTTTATTCATGTTAAAGTTAGGAACTTTAATTTCTCAAAAGAAACACAGGGACCTGCCCTTAGACCTTAGTTATTTACAATACAGAGGCAGTCAAAACTATATTTTCTTATTTATTACGTTTTTTTTTATAAAAAAAAACAATAAAGGAAGCTAACTTCCGCACGCCGAAGATTGTATACCCTTGCAGATTTCAATTGCATTATTTATAATCTAGCCCTATCTATTTTAAAATGAATTACTTTCAACTCAATTTTATTTTTCCAGTCTTACATTTTTTTACATTTTTACATGTAAAGTAAAATGTAATTTAGCACATTTGCCGATCGTTTGTATTACAGCTATATGATATAGTCGTCCGATTTTTATGAAATTTACAACAAAATCTGAAAAAATGTAAAGTACCAGTATATAAAAGAAGAAGAAGTTATGTTGAAAACTGACATAGTTATCATATTTATTTTTTAATTTCTCGACCATTCCTATGGCAGCTATAGGATATAGTAGTCCGATCTTTATAAAATTAAATTCAAAAATCTAGAATAATATATATAGCTTATAACCGAGAGTTGATCAAGATATGTTTAAAAACAGTGAAGTTAGAATTTTTCAACAAATTTACGGATCGTTTGTATGGCAGCTATATGATATAGTCGTCCGATCTGGCCCGTTCCGACTTATGTTCGAGTAAGAGTATATAGAAGACTGTCTGCAAAGTTTCAATCAGATAGCTTCAAAACTGAGGGACTAGTTTGCGTAGAAACGGACGGACAGACGGACATGGCTAGATCGACTCGGCTGTTGATGCTGATCAAGAATATATATACTTTATAGGGTCGGAGATGACTCCTTCACTGCGTTGCAAACTTCTGACATAAACTATATTACCCTGCAAGGGTATAAAAATCGGAACACTATATCATAAAGCTGCCAAAGGAACGGTCGGGAAATTTTTAATAAAAAATAATAACTTTGTCAGTTTTTACATTGCTTCTTTTACTATTTCTTTACTTTACTTTTTCATATTATATCAAAATTTTGTTGTAAATTTCATAACAATCGGAAGGAACAAGGAAAATGACATGTAAAATATTAAAAAAAAATTCAAAACTGTAAAAATGAAATGAATATGAAAGTAATTCATTTTATATTAGATAGGGATATTAGACAGATAATATTTAATATAATTGGAATCTGCATGTGTGTACAAACTTCGGGGTGCCAAAGTTAGCTTCCTTTCTCGTTGTTTCTGTATTTCAAACACACAACGCAGATAATTGGAAAAACATGGATGTTCTAGATTCAAACCATAAACATTTAAGGATTGAGCTTGTGATTTGTTGATAATCATGGCAAATTCAAGGCGCATCGGAAATTGAAGTCTTTTAAATTCAAACAACATATTTAAATCTAAACGGCATATCGGTTTAATCATCGAAAAAAGAACTTCCTTGCCTTTGAATTTCCTCTTCAGTATAGTCGTTTAAAATACATTGTTCATACATTTTTTTACTACCAAAAGCGAATTGTTGCCCATTTTTTTTTTATTTATGTTTTGTAGCATGATTAGCCAACCTTCAGCCAACCTTTAATTGGATAGTTAGTGGCTTCATCTTCATTTGTGACAAAGCCAACAGATTTAAATGAATGCATTGTTAGCCAGCCGAGCCGTTTTACGGCCTCACTTTTCTCTTGGGATTGAAAAGCACAAAAACGAGACATACTATGCGGCACTGTTCTTGTACAAATTCAGGTTCATATTCAGCTTTTCATTTACAGTGTCCGTATCCTTCTTGCATTACGAATTACCAATTAGTTAGAAAGATTTGATCATCTTGGTCGCGCCATTGTTAATTAAACATCACATCACTTTAATTCATTCACCTAAATATTTTATTTTCAAACTCAAATTTTAAAATACCAAAATATATCCTTCATATACAGAATTTCGACAACTTGTTATACCCTTGCAGCGTGTTTTAATTTCAGTCAGAACGTTTTTAATTTTCAGTTTGTAACGCAGTGAAGGAGGCATTTTTGACCGTTTAAAGTTTCTTGATCAGCATCATCATCGGTCCGGACCGGTCAACTATATTATATAGCTGTTTACATATTATTTCAGAATTTCGGATTTAATTTTATAGAAATTGGGAAATTTTTAGAAAAAATAATTATATCTCGGCCAGTTTTCAACATATTTTGATCTACTTTAAGACACAAGCATTTTATATTATTTCAGATTTTATTTTTTATTTTATAAAAATATATACTATATCATAAAGCTGCCGTACGAACGATCGGTGATTGTGGAGGAAAATTTCATTTTACTCTACATGTAAAAAATGGAAGGTAAACTGTCAAAATAAAATGAATATGAAAGTAATTCATATTGTATAAGATAGGGGTAGATTATAATTGATTTAATTGCAATCTTCAACGGTACACAACTTCGGCGGGCCGAAGTTAGCTTTCTTTCTTCTTTTAAAAAAAATTATGGAACCGAACCGATTCAAAAATATTTTAAGAATAATTAATTATTTGCCTTGTGGAAGTATTTCTGATGCGAATAAAACGTGATTAAATACTTAACCACTTGCTTAAACTAATTATTTCACTTCTTCTATTGTTCTAAGAACCGTTATCTTTCGCATTCTTGTTATGTTGCATATATTAAGTTATGCGATAAAGTCTTTTTTAGGGAAATAGATCAACACTAAAAATAACAATTCAAAGAATTTGGATGTGCAAACAATTTTTCGTTGTGTAAATACGTTTGGCTTTCTCTGCATGTACATGTAAACGATCAACCGCATATACTTTCTAACTGTAAAGTCCAAATGTATGCCGTCCATTGTGTCAAATTATTGATTGTGTTAATATGTGTAATGAAGAGTTATTTATACTGGAAAATGGGCATAAGAATGCTATAAGTTCGAGTCCTTTAAAATGTAAATATTTTGTTATATATAAAAATAACTATTATGTGTTCTATGTGAAAAGATGTGACTATGTAAGTTATAACTCAAATGTGGTTTTTGAAATAATTATATTTTTTCCCTTTGAATCAACTTTTACACGACATTCGTCTTTTCTCTTCAAAGTGAACGGTCGTGGTTTTTTTTTTATGAAAACCATAGGTGTTTTATTCAAATAGTCTAACTTTCCCCTTTCACTTAGTTCACGTTCACTTAGTCAATGCATGCAGTTTTTTTTTTTTTGCTTTTGTTGCATTTCATTTTGTGCCTTCTTTGTTTAGCCGTTGTTAGCGCCATCGGAACAGTTTAACGATTTTAAGCTTGCTTACTCCTACGCTTGAGTCGCTTTAAAAATATAAAGTCTAGGCTCTATGTAAAATTTAGACCTATCTGCTCTTCTGCTGCTTTTTCTGCCTAGTGTTATAAAAATTATTTGACCCTTTGCAGGGCTCAATTATCACAGGACCTCATTCTTCTCTTTTGTTTTAAAATACAACCTTAAGTTATGATCAGGCAAAGCCGATCTATTTGTGCAGTTTTTTCAAACAACATATTCAAATTCCACGGATTCAAATAAGACTTATTCTAACAGTATCGAACCCTATTTTTGGTCCTAGTTTGAACGGATGCTCTCTTCTTTATTATTCTTCTTATTTATTTATTTACCTATTTGGAAGAAATCATTTGTAATTCCTCTCCTCAAATAAAAAGTAGCCAATGAAGATATCTCTACGTTTTCTGCCATCCCAAAACTTTTCGAAATCGTTAATACTCTATAATTGCAGCACCTTTGTAGATCAGTAATTTCTCTATGTCAACTTGGATTTATTAAACAAAGATCAAAAACAACAAATCTTCTGAAGCTCACTTCTTTATTATAAAAGGCTTCCGTAATAATTTTCAGACAGATGTCATTTATACTGATTTCAGTAAAGCATTTGACTCTGTTAACCATTCACTTCTTGTTAGGAAACTTGACTTAATGGGGTTTCCGGATGATCTTCTTAGATGGGTCTCAAGTTATCTGATTGGCAGGACGCAAAAGGTCCTCTTTAAAAACAGCTTGTCTAATGTTCTCCGGGTTACATCTGGCGTCCCGCAAGGGAGTCATTTGGGTCCCCTATTGTTTACATTATTCATTAACGGCCTGCCCAAAGTTTCCACTAGCTCTAGAGTACTTATGTACCAGAGAGCTGCATTGAGTATGATCGTTCCGGATCGAGCAACAACGCTAAAGCCGATCACAACTCAACACAGCAGATCGCCACAACATGTTCGATCGATCTTCGCGAACAATACGAACGATCTCGTTCAGTTGGCTTGATTGCTCTGCTTACTGATTCAAACTGATTTGTTGGTACCGGTATGATGATCGGAACTGATTGTGCAGAAACAGAACGATCAAGTCCAACGATTCAAAAGAGCTCAGGCTTCATTCATGTTGCGCCTGATTTGATTGTGAATGAAGCAATCAGATCGAGAATCGCCTTGCGAAATGTGTAAAATTTTTTTTAATAT
>VNJS01001560.1:0-32461 GCA_008042575.1 Drosophila watanabei | reverse complement strand
CTCACAATGTCCCGTTTGTTCTCTCTCCCTCTCTCTCCGATGAGCTTCCAATCCGCTCCCCGATGATATTTTTAAGTCTGCTTGTAATCAGTACCAATTCCTACTTTGTTTAATAAACACCCAAGACGCACGTCGCGCAAAACCCCGAACAAGTCCTACGTGTTTTTATTATCGAGTGCACCCTTAGGTTAAAGCCGCCCCCCTCCAAACAGCTGTCTAAACTGGAGGGCATGAATCGGAAACTATCTAAAAATCTAATTTCTAACTTATTCTTTCCTAAAGGAATGTATTTTGAAATAGAAATATATATTTCCTTATTTAGTGGAATTATTTTAATTTCTCCATCAATCTTCCCGAGTTCTTTCACAAATAGGTGAGCATCATATTTTGAAAAATTGTGAAAGAAAACGGGTATAAAATCTCCTGTCTTGTATTTAATGTTGCACTCACTATGTGCAGTACCTCGAAATCGGCCTGTGAAATGACAGTAATCTCTCACTCTGTCATTACCCAAAATTCCCTTGCATATGTGGCAATTGATGGCCTCATCAAAATCATACGCGTCCTGTGCACTCATTTGCAGAGGTTTTACATGAGTCATGTAATTTTTATACAAAGCGGACAAATCGGAGGTTAGATTCTGTACGAAAGTGCGCCCAACATTTGTTCCTATTTTTGTAACAAATTTTTCTAGAGAAGGGTCAAATGAACACTTAATATAAAAGGCGAAGGCAACCGGAATATGCTTATTTACTATTTTAGTTTTATCACTTACATCTATTTCTACTGGTTCGAGTATGCACTCGAAGTCTGCATATACAGCGAAGGGTACCTCCAGTTGGCGATGTATATGCTTAAATTTAAGAGATGTTTCCTTGGGTATCTCGCTCACAAGGTTGTTGCATCTTTCCGCATGTCGATCAGCTCTTTCCTTACTCGTTGAACAGGAGAGACACTTGTTGCAGAACCAACGGTTAGTTCCGGATTTTCCCAATTGTGATGACAGAAGGCTGTAATTGATCAATGAAATATATTGAGTTAGTCTATTGCCTGTTTTTTTTTTTTTTTTTTTTTTTTTTGTGTAGATTTTGTATGCTTACCTAGAGATATTTTTTATCCATACATAATGTCCATGTATATCGGTAGGTGATGCCTTTTCTGCGTTTGGTCGGAAAAAAGTGGTCCAAAAACTTCGTCCTTTTTTATTATTATTACCAAAGACATTTAGACTTATCTCTGGATTTCTGTATGTAAATTCATGAATGTTACCCGTCTTCATGGGAAACGTCAAACCGGTAAAGTCAACCTTGATACCATTGGTGTGTATAATTGGTAATTGGATATCCACACCATATGCGCTCGGCCTTTCTCCCTTTTCTTTTGGGTTAAGGGCTGATATTATTGCCCACTTGAAGCAGAAAATATCTTTGTTCTGCACATTAATACATGCTCTGCGGGCTTTAAGGGTGGGAGGGAAATCGAAATACTCCAATCCTTTTAGAGGAACACATTTCAGCATGTTCATCTCAACTCGAACTATGCGTGTAAGCGTCCTCCCGCTGTCTTTTTCCAGGAACTGTCCCATTTGCATAATAATGGCATTTGCGTGGGAATTATATAGTTCCACTAAATTAGTGCCAATCGTAAGCAGAGTCATCTTACTTTGGAACGATTTTAATTCAACTTTCGTATCATGCTCTTTAACCAGCATGTACTCCGCAAATAGCTCAAAATTTATTTTTGAAGCTGAATGGTAGCTTAGCACTGTTTCCACATGAAGGAGCAGTGCATTTCCTGCCGCACTTACGAAATTAGCAGGAAATGTATGCGCCACTCCCTCATTTACAAACATGTATTGTAACATACGTCCCTTATATCCATCAACGATTTGTTTTATATTTCCGTCAAGAGGTCGGGTAGCACAATATTTGTGTCCTTCAGTACGAACGTGATGATTCCATTGTACATATTTGGGGATCCATGCCCGGCAGGAGTTGCAGAAAAATCTTCCCAAATGGGTGTAGTAGGGGGTGTTGTTAATGGTGTTGTTAACAATGTTGTTGGCGGTGTTGTTAACGGTGTTGTTAACAATGTTGTTAACGGTGTTGTTGCTGTTGGCGTACATCTTGGTGTTTTTGTTTATGTTTTTGATTTTTTTATTACAGTTTTTGCCACTCTTAGCAGATTTTTCGCGCACTGGTGAAATTTTTTAAGCTGAAGAATACGGTGCAATTTTTCAAAGCGATGAAAATTTTTAAGCCGACGAGTTCAAAACCCGAGCTAGAAGTGATTTTTAAGACGCGGCTAAACTATACGTAGACCCACAAAAACTCAAGCGAACAAAAAATGCTGAGCAAACACTTGACATCATGTCTTACCCTTTCCATCCATTTTGAAGCGTGTTCCAATTTCGTTGAGAAACCGTTACAAATGTGCCTTTTTCACCTCCATCCCCATTTTTGTTAACTAAGTACACATGTCGTAGCACGCATTCGATCGAGTGCATGTGGAATGAGTGTGGGAAAATTGTTCTGATCCTCTAATGGGAAACAAATGACCTCTCTCAAGTGAGGTATCTCACAGGGAAAATCACAGACCATCCCTATTTAAGTGAAGGATCGTGGGTGAGCGTCCTTCATATGTAAGTACTTTGTTTGTTACTTTTTCCGTTACGTTTCAGCACCCTTCTTCAATTACGAGCCCCGTCCCTTTTTTAAGTGGGCTCGTGGGAACATGCACGTGAGGAAAGGATCACTCTGGCGGTGCGGTCTTTTCCAAATACATCTGGCGCGGCCTTCTTTAAGTGCACGTGCGCTCCACGATCGCCCCCGATATCGCTCCGTTGCATTCGCACTCGTATCCATATCCTTGTGGGAACCCTTTTACAAGTGACTCTAACCCTAATTAATTGCATTTTTATTACTCAAAACACTTAAAATTTTGACAGCTAACCCATTAATCGCATTTTTATTACCCTTTTTGCCGACATTAAAGGTCCCGAAAATAACATATTTATACTATTATCTTACTTCCTAAGTTCTTATCGATGTCTAAAATTCCAAATTGTGAATTAGGATTCGTATCCTACAAAAAGTTTCAGTTATTTCATTAAATTTTTATTCGACTAAGTTTAATTTTTAATTTAATCATCTAAATATTCAATTCATATTCTTTTCTTTTGTCTTTGCGACCAAAAATGAACTTAAATTATTTATATGGCGTTTGTTTATTTTAAATGCACACGCATAAATATCGTAATTATTTTTACCAAGGACAGAAATTAATAAAAAAAATGAAATCAAAATAAGAAAGTTCTCACTTACAATTCCGGCGAAGCAGGTTCGGTGGGCCCATCGAAGACTGTGCTGTGCTGTGTTTAAATAAACATTTATGGTTAACTTCTGACTTAAAAGGTTTTGTTTCACTCGACTGGCCATAATCATAATTTACATTCGATTTAAGAATTCAAACTAAACGAATACAAAGAAAAATGTGAGCAAAATTGAGAGAAATTTGTTATACATTGTTAGAGTTTAAGTTTCAATTCCCTAAACAAGAAAATATTCAGCAGCACGCAAAGTCGATCAGCGGCAGCACTGCATATCCTACGGCATCTTCCTCTAGGTCTCCTGTTCAGTTATTCGCATACTAAGAGATCTGCGTCTTTGCATGCACTCAGGCGGCAGGCCTGTTTTCTTTATTTATGTTCCTCTCAAGAACATGGTGCCGCACGTGGCAAGTGCGCGCTCAACTCAGCTCGGGGCGCCTCACATATGTTTCTTCCTTCTAGCAGCAGCCTCGAAATGGCCAATTGGCCGATGCTGCGCCTGCGTTCCTTAAAGTTGCCTAACCCGCGTGAGTACGGTGACGTCACGCATGGGCTGGGTTGGCAGAGAGGTAACGCAGGTAGGATTGGGGTTACATCCGCCTCCGCATGTGGCAAGCGGGTGTCGCGGCAAAATTTGAGGATAAGTCCGACGTCTATTGGCCGTGCTCACGCATGCCGCGTGTGGCTGACGGCGCGCGTGGCAACGGTTCAAAAATTGCGGCTGCTGCTGCACCGATCTTGTCCAGCAGTCTCCACTTGTAACGACCAGCCAGTGACCAACACCCGAGCACTGGCGCGGAAGTTGGGGGCCGGCGTATCTCCTCTCTCTTTCACTCATATAAAAATTCCACTTAAACACTGCCTTTTTGTTTGCACTTTCACTTAAATATTTACCCTTCTTGCTGCGAATGTTCCTAGGTGCTCCTTTTGCACTCGGAAACTCCTTTTGCTTTGCCTAGAACACTTTGAAAATTCCGGCCACGCGGAATGAAAATTTTCCACTATTATTGTCGAGAACGGGAGCGATTTGCGTGCGATCGCTTTCAAGTGCAAAACGAAATGACCGAGAACTCCGTTTCGAGAAGTTATCTGTACGCCGCTGCGTTGCCAAAGTTCACGTCCCTTTTGTCTTCACACGCATTCCGTGCACATGCGAAAGGGCTAGCGCTATGCAGATCGGCCGTGCGCGGGAGAAGATCAGATAAGCTTCTCTCGCTGCTCTCGATTTGAACTTTCGCTATGTCTCAATAATGTTCTTTATTATTATTTGGTTTTTCTATTACGACTGGCCACCACAAGGCTTGGCTATTGGGGCGTAATAAAAAAAATGTTCTATAATAGCCCGTAAGGCCTAGGAAACTTCTTAGCTTCCAAATATTTTTAGGTATCAGACATTTAACAATGGTTTTAACTTGTCGAGGTATACTAGAAAACTAGTTCCGCAGATAGTCTTCTATATCTATCACTACTATATAAGTCGGAACGAGCCGGGTCGGTCAACTATTTCATATAGCTGCCATAGGAACGACCCAAAAATTAAAAACAAAATTATAGCATTAACATTTTTCGACATATCGTCATATTTTTTGGGATATAAGCTTATTATATTTTTTTTTAGCATTTTGAATTTAATTTAATTTAAACCGGTCGACTATATCATATAGCTGCCATAGGAAAAGTGATGAATTTTTAGAAAATATTATAACTTTGTCTGTTTTCAACGTAACTTCCTCGGACGGCTGTATCATATAGCTGCCATAAATGAATAAAATTTTACTTTACATGTTAAAATGTACAAAATGTAAAGCTTTAGGAATAAAATGAATTAGAAAGTAATTCATACTACATTAGATAGGTATAAATCATATTTGATCCAATTGTAATCTGCAAGGGTATACAAACTTCGAAGTTAGCTTCCTTTCTTGTTCTAAAGAGATTTTAATGTATGCCTTAACAATATATTTATAATTTTGCCTAAGTCTTCATAATGTTGAACAATCGAATTTAAGAATATTATGATGTCGTCCATGTAGACATGGCATGTTTCCCCTACTTGATCTCTTAGGATGTCGTCCATTGCTCGCTAAAAAGTTCTTTGTTAGTTAGTCCGAATGCCATTCTTAAAAATTAAAATTCCTTTATTTATTAAAAAAGATGTTTTTTCGACTTCAGATTCTTCCACAAATACCTGATGAAAACCTGATTGTAAATCTATGGTGGAAAAATATCTTGCTTTTCCCAAATTAGACAGAATTACTGATGGGTCTTGCATCGGGTACCTGTCAGGTATCGTACTTTCGTTTAATTTTTCAATGGCAAGTTTCTTCTTTCTTTGGGACTACCAGAACTTGTGAATTGTAAGAGCTTCGGCTAGGTCTTATGATTTCTTTTGTTAACTTTCTACTGATTTCGCTATTCACAAAGGAATTTGCTTATTTATCTTTGACTGCTTTTTTTTTCAATATGGTTTACGATCTTTTGCTTAAGGTTGTCTAATTGATTTATACCTACATTATTTGTTAGTTGTTTGTCGGAACTAACGATGGCGAGCTTAAAAATTTTACTTTTTACTTTGTATTTATTTGATTTTTGACGGTGTTTTACCTTGTCAGCACTCTCAGGATTTTTTATTCCAAAGATATTTATATTTTTATTGGCGGATTATTATAATTGTTTAACTTTTTTGTCTCCCCTTTCTTTATTTATTAAAATTTTTCGTAATAAATTAAATCCAATAAGAAGATTAGATTTTAATCATTCGATTTCATAAAATTAATGTTATATTTCAAATATATTTATAATATGAAAATACTTTATAATTAAGTACCCATGAACTGCAGTTACCTTTTTATATATTTTAACAACCTTCTCTTGGGGTTGCACGGCCTAGCTCGCCAAGGTCGGGGTTCGTACAGAAATTTATATGTCCAAGCCCCTCGTGTCCCAAAACAACCCGTAACATAAGGCAAAGAGAGTGGTATAAGTTGTTGTTAGCTTTATTGGTCTTTGTATAGATAAATCCTGAGGAGAGAAAGTATCGTAGGTCCAATCCGGCGTTGTTGTCGGAGCGTTTCGCGGTTACCCTGGATGCGGGTATGCCCGTGCAGCTGGACTTCGTTGGTGGGTAGCCAGTTGGCTGCTTCCTATGCTGGGGATGCTCCTGCTGTCCTTTGCTTGGGTGTTGCGACTGTGTGTAGTTTGCTAGATGATACCCTATGCGGGTGCGGCGACAGCGCGATATGTGCGCGTTGGGTCGGCTTGATGATGCTCTCGGTGAGCGATGCGACAGCGCGATCGGTGCGCGGTGGGTCGGCTTGATGATACCCTATGTGGGAAACGTGACTGCGCGTGGCGCGTGTGTCGTCGATGTATGAGTACCGTAGGTAGTTGTGACGACGCGTAGGGCGCGTGACCGGTCGCGGGCTGGTCGCCGTCGTGGTCACGGTAGGTGGGTCCGGGTGACGTCCTTCTTAGTCGCGAAGGAGTTTTACCTAAGCTCGCACCGTTCCCTAAGGCTTCACTGCTACTCTATGTCTGCAAAGCCCGCCAACCAGGGCCGGTTGTCCCCTCCTACGCCTGCTTTCTTGAGTACGGTGAACCTTACTCGACTCCTTCCCCTATTTGTGGTCTGCCATCACGGGCAAGGCCAGGACCCAATCTCTGCTACCTGTGCGAGTGTGGTCATACGGACCGCCCTCGATACCCTGTTTCCGCGAAGCCTGCCGTCTAGGGCCTGACCTAGTCCCACACCTAACCGGCTATGCAAACTCCGCCAACTAGGGCTGAACTCTGGTCCTCCCGTCTAGGCCTGTCAACCAGGGCCAGACCTAGTCCCGTTGCCACCTACACCTTTCCTATTAAGGTCCGCCGACAAGGGTTGAACCTTCTACTACTGCTTTATCGCGGGCTAGAACTACTTGTTAACTCACCAGTTGTCTGCTCGGCTGCTCCGCAAAAGTGAAGTCGATGGTGTTGCCCGATCGATCATCTTCGTTCGATTTATTTATTCTTAACTCAATTTTAATTTCTAATAACAAAAGCTTACTTCATGGTAATATCAAAAAAGAGATCTTCAATTCAGTTTGTTTCTTTGCTTTGTTTGTGTTTGCTGTTTTGTGTTTGCTGTTTTGTGTTTGTTTGTTGCGACTTGGGGCGTCGCTCTCCCCCTCCTTTGAAAATTTAAGTTTTTCCTTGTGACATAGACTTTTCCTTCTCCTGTTATCCGTGCTTCGTATATTGTCTCGTTGATTGTCATCTTAATCGTTATCCTTTTCCGTTGCGGTCGTTTCCTTTTGATTTCCGCTGCTAGTTCCAGGGGCGTTTCGGTGTTGTCGGTTCCGGGTTTTGCTATTTTGTCTTCGTCGTTTGCGTGTAGTTCCAGTATGTCCTCGTTTTCCTTTTTTACCAATCTTCGATTTTCTGTGGTGTCTTCCATGGCGCTTGTTCGGATTGTTCGTCCCACAAGTTTTCACGTTTCATCGCACTATTGTTGCTGTTTTCTTTCATGCTCGTGTCCATTTCCTGCTCTGGTGTTGGTTTTGGCTTAGTCCTTGGGCTTTATATTGTCGTCTTGAGTTCCTGTATCAGTTCGACTACTGTCTGCCGTATGTCCTGTGTCGTTCCTCTTGGTGGCCTCTGGTCGGGTCTTGTCTCGTTTGCCTTTGTCGTTCCGTGGGTCTTCCCTGTGTGGATGCCAATCCTACGTCGATTCGTGTCGTGTTTGATGGTGTGTGCGCTATCCTGGTCCGTGCGTGGGTCATCGTCATGCCTGCTTCTGGCTCTGGGCGTAGTTTTGGAGTTGCCTGGGATGGGGTTGGTTCCGCTGGGCGCTTCGGAGCTTGACGGCCTACGGGTGTTGCCCTTGTTCCCTTCCTGGGCTGCAATGGTGGTGCCGCTATCATTGCCGTCTTCTTCCTCTGCTTGGCTATCTCCTCCATCCGCATGCGGATTTTGTGGCTGCTCTCTTTGAACTTGTCCATTTTCCTCGTGTTCCTGTGTAAGTAGATTCGTGTCGTTTGATTCTGGGTTTTCGTTTGTTAATTCCTGATCATCTACGTAAATTTTCATGTCGTTCACATATGCCCGTTGTGTTTTGCTTGACCCTTTCTTATTTACTACTACTATTACTGGCGACACGAGGTTTACTACTCTGAACGGACCCTCAAACTTCGGTGCGAGCTTGGCTGCGAATTTGTGGCATGCTTTTGACGGTGGGTGTTGCCGTACCCAGACCATGTTGCCCTTTTTTGGCTTCCACTCGAGTTTCCTCAGATTAAACGTTCGGGCTTGGTCTTGTGCTGCTTTTTCCATGTTTATCCTTGCTAATTCGCATGTTTCTCTGATCCGCGTTATTTTTTCAGTCGGGGCTTCTTCCTTCAATGCTGAGCCTTTCGTTGTTTCGTCGAACAGGTTCCCTGCTAGTCTCGGTTCTCTCCGTTGATTCTGAGCGGCTGCTATGTCAGTTCTGGGAGTACTTCGTCCCATAGACCGTGTCGATCCCCCGTGAATTGTGCTATCATCGTTTTTATGGTTAGGCTCGCACGTTCTGGAACTGGAACGAACAAGACTCTGTTGTCGGAAATTAGTACCTTTGGAGCGTCAGTGCGTGTCAAGATTTTCTCTCGAAATGTTTTAAGTATCGCCTCTGTTGTTGCTTTCCGTATCGCGGTCAGTTCCACCCACTTCGAGAACTTGTCGATGAATACTAGAAGCATGTTGTTGCCATGGCTTGATCTTGGCAGTGGGCCTACGAAATCGACGCATATTGTCTCTCCTGGTGCCTCCGCGATCTGTGTGAGCATTTTCCCGGAAGCTTGTTGTTGCGACGGTCGATGTAAATTTTGATTTCCCGGTGCATTCCTGGCCAGTAGTATCGGGTAGCTATCCTAGGTTTGGTCTCTCTTACTCCTAGATGTCCTGCGGTTGCCGATTTGTGGTTTTCTTCTACCACTCGTGCTCGTTGGTGTTTGCTCACGCAAAGCTTCCAGGGTTGAATATCTTCCATATCCATTATAATAGGTGCCTGTATAGTCTGTTTCCCTCGATGCAGTAGTCTGGCCATTGGTTCGGTATCTTCTGTATATCAAGTCATTTCTCCCGAATCCATTTGTCTTCTTCTACCTCGGCACTATGAGCTTCTTCGGTGGGCTGTCTTGATAATGCGTCGGCTGCTATGTTCAGTTTACCCCTTCGGTACCTGACTTTGAACGAGTAAGGTTGTAGTGCTAGTGCCCATCTCGCCACTCGCCCCGATGGACTTTTTATGGAGTTGAGCCACTTTAGCGCTAGATAATCCGTCACTACCACGAAGTGGTATCCTTCTAGATACATTCTCATCTTGTGTATTATCCAGTGTATCGCGAGGCATTCCTTTTCCGTTGCTGAGTAATTCATTTCCTCTTTTTGAAGTTTGCGACTTGCATATGATATCACGTTCTCTCCTTCATCGTCTTCTTGGGTGAGTACTGCCCCTAATCCGCAATTGCTTGCGTCTGTTTGGAGGATGAATGTTTTTTCTTGAAGTCTGGGCATGCGAGTACCAGCGCCTTAGTTAGTGTCTTTTTTAATTCGTCGGCTGCCTTTTCGTGTTCTTCCTTCCATTCGAACTTTACGCCTTTCTTTATTAGGTCGAACAATGGCTTCGCGATTTTCGTAAATCCCGGTACGAATCTTTGGTACCATGAGTCGACTCCAAACAAGCTGTGCTTCGTGGTTGTCGGTCTTGGCAATTCTCTGATGGCGGCTACCTTGTCAGGATCTGTATGAATTCCTTGTGCGCTCACCACATGTACCAGGTACTTTAACTTGTCTTGGAAGAACTGGCATTTTTCCGGATTAATTCGTAGGTTTGCTTTGCGTAGTCTTGCCAGTAATTCTTGGAGCTTCTCAAGGTGTTCTTTCTTCGTCAAGCCAATGACCACTATATTGTCGAGGTAAGCGAATGCGAATGGTTCCATCTCTGGGCCTATTACTGAGTCTAGTGCCCTCTGGAATACCGCTGGTGCGGTATGTAGACCGAATGGCATGACTTTCCATTGGAATAACCCTCGTCCCGGTAATGTAAAGACCGTGTACTGCTTGCTTTGGTCCTCTATGGGTATTTGCCAGTACCCGTTCTTTAAGTCCAGCGTGCTTATGTATCTTGCCTCTCTCAGCTGGTTCAGGATATGATCCATTCGTGGTACCGGGTTCGCATCTCTTTCTGAATGCGTGTTTAACTGCCGGTAGTCGATGCAGAGTCTCCACTGGTTGTTCTTGTTTTTTACTAGTACTACTGGCGAACTGTAAGCCGAGTGTGAGTGTTCTATCAGATCTTGTTGTAGTAGTTCATCAATCTGCACATGGATTATCTTTTGCATTGCCGGGTTCTTTGGGTAGTATCTTAGCTTGATCGCTCTGTCGTGCTTTATATATATTTTGTGTTTCGCGATGTGACTCGTTTCGTGTATTTCGCCCATCAGCTTTAGCTGCTTGTTGAGGAATTCTTTGATTTCTGCCTCTGTTGGTTAGGCTGACGCTATTCCCACTTTCTTGCGTTTCGCTCGTTTTTCCCTCGGTTTTTTTTTTTTGTTGTATTTGTGACTATTTATTAATATTATTTTTAAAACATATATAATGAGGAACTGCTACGATACTTGACGGGGCAAGAGCCCGCAATGTGCGGTACGGCCGCAAAGCAATGCTTCGCACACTGGTAGGCCGCTCAGCCCGTCCGCTCCTTCCTCCCTCTCTCCAGAGACCTCAGCGACTCCATGAGCTTGGCTGAGAACTCAGCTGCGACATCCCAGTTCCTTGGGCTCTCCAGCATCAGCGGCACCAGCGTGTCCACGCTAATCTCCGCTTCAGTTACCTCCTCCAGGGCGGCCCTTTTCTCGTCGAATCGACGGCACTCAAAGGTGACGTATCGCGCATCCTCTACAATGCCGGATCCGCACTCCGGGCAGCCGTCCTCTTCGTCATGGCCGAACCTCCTTGGGTAGCTACGGAAGCAACCATGTCCGCTCAGCACCTGGGTCAGGTAGAAGTCGTACTACTCAGGTAGAAGTCGTACTCCTTTTCGGCGCCGGAGATGGCGCGAGGGGTGGTGACCGTCTGATCAGGCTACTTTTTCTAAAAGTAGCTGGCTCTCCCTTGCTCGACGTCTCTTTTTGGCTTGGCGCATTCTCTGACATGGCGGCCAAGTCAGCCACCGCCACGGCAAAATGTTTTGGAACGTTTGATAGAGCCGCCAGAATCCTTGCCCTAACCGTGGGATCTCCCACGGGTGGATTTCCACTCTTGTGGCTGCCACCTGGAGTAATTACGATATATATGATCAGACATTCCAGTTTGCTATACATTGTCGTGGCAATCGGTCCGATCCAAGATCTTTTCCACCGTTAGGCCACGTGGTGTACCACGATCTCGACGGAACATGGCCGAATTCCGACTCCTTGCCGAGGACTTCGAGGAGCAGCCCGGGAATGTATGCTACGACTTACTGAGTTTTCCACCAATCAGCCCCTGTCACGCATCGCATCACACTGCAATCTATTTCAACTGTTTCTCATCATACTGCAGTCTGTTTCAACTGCTTCTCACCACACTAACAGTCTGTTTCAACTGCTTCTCACCACACTTACAGTCTGTTTCAACTGCTTCTCACCACACGTAGAGCCTGTTGCAACTGCTTCTCACCACTACAGTCTGTTTCAGCTGCTTCTCACCACACGTACAGTCTGTTTCAACTGCTTCTTACCACACGGACAGTCTGTTTCAATTGCTTCTCACCACTACAGTCTGTTTCAACTGCTTCTCACCATTACAGTCTGTTTCAACAGCTTCATCACCACTACAGTCTGTTTCAACTGCTTCATCACCACTACAGTCTATTTCAACTGTTTCACACACATATTAATGCCATACTATTCATTTCATTCATCCTCATATAAACTCAACTCATCACCGTCGATATCCAGCTCGCTTGGTACCTGCCCATTAGGCATTCTACGTAAACTCGCGTGGGGATATTTGTACTGTCGCTTACTAGTGATAGACTTTAATTTATAACGATTATTGTCTAAGACTTCCGTTATTACATAAGGTCCACGGTACTTCGGGTCTAATTTGGTTTTTAAGTAACACATAGTCTATTTGTTAAACTTATCAATTTTTGCTTTGCCTTTGTCAAATCTGTTTTTGTCATATTGTGCTGCAATTAACATATTCCTCCTAGCGTCCGACCTTTGTTTTGTGAAGTAGTTCTTAGGCTGGGGTGAAGCTCAGTCACGCCAGGATCTCTTTACAGAAAATTTATAAAGATAGGACAATTGGTCTTCGATGAACGGTGGGCTGACGTGAGATGGAGGTTGTCAGCCAACGGGTTACCAAGTAAGAAAACTATATTTTTGATATTAGCAAAATGGCGATCCCGTGAGGAGACCGAAAGGGATCGATTACGGGACGTTTTCTACCCGTTAGGAACTATGCATCTGCCAGGTGGATTCCCAACCGGCACTCGCCGTGAAGGTCGTCACCCTGGATGGCAAGTTCCGCCGTCAGCACTCGCTGTCGGCCCAACCTATGCGGCCGGCTGAGCCTGGATGTAAAAATATTTGTTCAACGTAATATGGGTGGTTTGGAATTTTAGTCGGGCGTTAAATAAAAATTTTATCAAACTTCATTTTTTCTATATTTTTTGATTTTTATTATTCATTTATTTTCCTCAGTGTATTTTTGTCCTCTCTTTTCTTTAAAATTTTTATTATTATTTTTTATTTTCCAGTATATGTATATAAATTTATAAATTTTTATTACTTCACAAATTTTTCCAGTGTATTTCTATGTTTCTTGTTTAAGTTTTCATATTTTATTCGCGAGGTTAGTTTTGTTACGAATTGTTACGCAAAGTTTGAGGTTAGGGTTACATTCTGGCGATACCGCATCGAGTCCCGCCGAGATTTGATTTGCACTTGGCCATGTTGGCCGAACTCCCTGGCATGCCACTCGTTGCGGTTTCACACGCACCACTCACCCGTCTCACGCCACGCACACACACACAAGCACCCGCCTGTTGGTTGCGTGCTCCGCCGCTGGTCCTGGGCCGGCACAAGTCCTTCGCTGCTCCACTCCGTCTGGTCCGGCTGGTCTGCGTCAGCCGCCACTCGACGACTGGGTTGCTCCTCAGTTGGCTTCATTGAGGTGGAGGCCCGATGGCCTGCTGGTGGCTCCAACAAAACTCGCTGTTTTCACTTTCACTGTTTTCTCCACGTGGAGTGGCACTCGCCAGCTCCGTGTCGCACTAATCACGTCCGTCTCCCTTTACGTTATTTTCACTAATCTCCCGATTTTTCCATTCCGAAGTTCTCGTAGCCTCGCTTCGAAACTTATAGAAGTTTTGTGCATCGCTTCCTCTCATTCTTTCTTTAGGGCGCGTGCCAATTTTCGGGGGTTAGTTGCTTAGCGTGATCGCGTCCTCTCCCGCTCTCGCCTGCATACTTCTTCTGTCATGTGACCACTGCTCGTGGTGAGTTTCGTTGTTAGGCTTGTGTGTGTGTGTGCTCGTGTGCGTTGAGCTTTTGAAACTAGCGATGGTAGTTTGGTGTGGCTTAGCTTAGCTATCGTATAGGGCTTGGCCAAGCCTTAAATCTATTTATATTTAGCTAAATCTATAATTATTATCTGCTATTGCAGCTGCTGGTGGCCTCGGTGGCGGCTCAGAGGCTGCTGGTCGCCTCGGTGGCGGCTCAGAGGCGGCTGGTGGCCTCGGTGGCGCTATGGGGTCTGTGCCCGACGCTATGGGGTGTACGCCCGATTGGATGGCTCCTTCGTCGTCATCCAGGGTTCCTAGACCCGGCTCGATGGCCTCCTCGACACACCGGACTAGGTACGTCCAGTCGGGGGTGTCGTCTGACGCCATAGCTGTGGGGAAAAAACGTTTAATTAGACTTTATTTAGTTAAAAGGCTACCGGCTACTAACGGTTTTTGATTCGTAGATAGTTGTTAGTGTAGGGGGTGTAGAGTGTAGGCACTGGGAACACTGAGTTTTCCCCTTAGGGGAGTGGGGACGTTGGGAAGGCACACCATCCAGCAAGTGGCCCCCACTGACTTAGTCTTGGCTCCTGTCATAGTGTTCTGGCTCTTGCCTTGGCCCGGATTTAGCGTCACTAGACTGCTAAATGCTCTTGTGGCTAGGTTTTCTCTCGGCTGTGCCGCCTTGGTGCGGGTTTCTCGTTGCTCTCCCGCCTTGGTGCGGGCTTTCTTGTGCTGTGCCGCCTTGGTGCGGGCTTTCTTGTGCTGTGCCGCCTTGGTGCAGGCTTCCTTGAGTTTAGCGTCACTCGAAGACTGAACGTTCTATGTCCTCTTCACATTTTCTGTGTTATTTGGCCTTCCGGGTACCAGATTATGCGTTTCTGAATCGTTGACTGCTTCTTTCAGATCTACTAGCGATGCCGTTCTGCGATGCTTGCTCTGCGTGTGTTGCAATCGTACGATGGTGGGCGAGATGAACCTGAGGACCTTGTATGGCCCCTCATACTTAGGCGCTAGCTTCGCGGGAAAGTTATCCGCTGCTTTTGACAAGTGATGCTGCTTCACGAATACCAAAGATCCTACCGTCGGTCTTCATTCGCGCCGTCGCAGATCATTGTACTTACTCTGCTCCAGGGAAGCGCGCTAGGTGTTTTCCTGTACCACCTTGAAGATATCTCGTAGCAATTTCGCTTTCGCCACGGGCGAACTCGGAACATGGCTCGGCCCCGGGGTGACTTCATCGTATAAGACTTCTGGTAGTCTTGATTCTCGGCCTTGAATGATGAACGTCGGGCTGAACCCGGTGGAATCCGAAATGCTGCTATTTATGGCCAGATTTTAATTCGGGTAGGAGGTCGTCCCACGTTGTCTGCTTATCCTTGATGTACTGGGCGACCATAGTTTTAATGATGCGATTGGCCCTCTCTGTCGGGCTCTGCTGCGGTGTATAGGGTGCCGTATGCTGGATCTCCATTCCCGCTTGTTTGCAGAAAACTTTGAAGGAACGACTCGTAAATTGAGTCCCGTTGTCACAAACGAAGTTACGTGGAATCCCAAAATGATTCAAAATCCTCTCGCGAAAGGATTTTTCCAGATGCGCCGAAGTTGCTTTTCTTAAGGGGTCCAGTTCAACCCATTTCAAAATGGCGTCGAAAAAGACTAGCAGCATGCTGTTCCCACTTTTAGACCGCGAAAGAGGTCCAATGAAATCGGCGCAGACAGTGTCAAAGGGCTCATTGATCTGCATGGTAAACATCTTACCCGCTGGCTTATTTTGGCTTACCTTAAACCGTTGACAAGTGACGCACCTGTGAACATATCTGGCTACGTCTCGAGAGCGTCCCGGCCAATAATACCTCTGGGCGACCCGGGTGGTCGTTTTCCTGATGCCGAGATGTCCTGCCGTGGGCTGGTCATGACACTTCGACAGCACTCGCTGCCGGTGTTCCTTGGCCACACACAGTTTCCATGGCACGGAGTCTTCATCGTCGGGTCGGGATCCAATATGCCGATATAACTGCTGATTCTCGTACACGTACTCCGGGAAATCTTCAGGCTTGTTCTAAACGCGATTCAGCATCCGCTGATCCTTCTGAGTCATCTGTAGAACCTCCAGGCTGTCGTGACAGCGCGTCTGCCACAATGTTCTGGCTTCCGCGTCGGTATGTGACGTCAAACTGGTATTGCTGTAGTTCCAGCGCCCAGCGCGCGATTCGACCGGTGGGATTATCGATTGAGTTTAGCCACTTCAAAGCAAGATGGTCCGTTATCACCTCAAATCGATATCCTTCTAGGTAACACCTAAGTTTCCTTATGGCCCAGTTAATCGGCAGACACTCCTTCTCGGTATCTGAATAGTTCTCTTCAGCTGCAATGAGTCGTCGGCTTGCGAATGCGATGACGCGTTCTTCTCCCTGGATCTTCTGGGTTAACACGGCTCCCAGACCTATGTCGCTGGCGTCGGTTTGAAGAACAAACTTTTCGCTAAAATCGGGGCAGCCGAGCACAGGGGCCTCCGTAAGTTTCCTTTTCAATTCTTTAAACGCATCTTGTTGCTCTTGCTGCCACTGCCACTTCTTACCTTTCTTCAGCAATATAGACATGGATTGTACGATGATGGCGAAGTTGGTTACAAACCTCCTGTACCATGACGCGATACTAAGACATCTTCTCAGCTCTCTGCACTTTGTGGGCGGACTGAGTTGCCGTACCGCCGAAATCTTGTCGGGATCAGTGTGAATTCCTTCCTCGCTGATGACATGCCCTAAGTACACCAGGCTACGCTTAAAGAAACTACATTTCTTTGCGTTGAGGCGGAGGTTCGCCTTCCGTAACCGTCGGAATACTTCTCGTAGGTGCTGTACGTGCTCCTCAAAAGTTCGTCCGATGATGATAATATCATCTAAATATGCGAATGCATTGGGCTCCATGTCGGGGCCTATGACGCTGTCGAGCGCCCGCTGAAATGTGGCTGGTGCTAAATGGAGGCCAAAAGGCATGACCTTCCAATGGTACAGTCCCCTCCCTAGGACTGTAAAAGCAGTGCACTCGCGACTGCTCTTGGCCATGGGGATTTGCCAATATCCGCTTTTCAGGTCAAGAGTCGAGATGAACTTTTGCGTGGCGCAGCCGCTCCAATATGTGGGTTATCCTTGGCAGCGGATACGCATCTGGAATAGAATGGACATTCAGTTGCCGAAAATCAACACATAACCTCATCTCTCCAGATTTATTGCCCACGAGCACAATAGGCGCGCTGTGGGGGCTTCGCGAAGGTTCTATGCAGTCGTTACACAGTAGTTCGTCGATTTGCTCATCAATAATCCGCTGCATCGCGGGATTCTTGGGGAAATACCTCTGTTTAATTGGCTTGTCATCCCGCATTGTGATTGAGTGCTCGGCGATATGTGACACCCCAGTCAATCCTTCGAATTTGGCCAATTCCTCCTGGAGGCATTTGTCGACCCATGGTTCTACTGCTCCATGCTCTATGGTCTCCTTGATGACAGCGAGGGCTCCTCCAGCGTCAGGTGAATACTCTGGTTTGGCTGGGGGAGGCACCCGCGGTCCTTCCACTGGCTGAGTTGCACTCGCCTCCTCAACCCGTCGAAATGGATTATTCCGCACGGCTGTTTCGTCACGAGGCACTAAAATACTGCTGGTCGGCGGAGTTGGCATCCTGCGCTCTGGTTCGATGATCGTTGGTTCTGGTACTGCTGTTTTGACGGGGTCGATCTGCTTCGAGGAGATTTCATTAATCAAAAGTGGGGACAGAACTGAACCGTTCTCGGGTTTGTCTACAAGAAGAAGGTTAAGTTGAAGAGAAACGCTACCACATTGTAACGTTGCGGACACTCCGCAGAGAAAGTCCATGCCTAAGAGTTCATCTTCCATGATATCGGGTAAAACTAAGAATGGAATTTTGACCCAACGTTGGTCCAACTGGACTTTTGCGACTAATGACTGGGTTATCTCTTTACGTGAGCCTTTGGCTAAGCTGACTTGGGTGCGTACCGACCGTACGTTGTGCGGTGTTCTCACTCGTTGAACGACCCTTTCGCTCACGAAGCTCCTTCTGGCTCCTGTGTCTATGGTAGCGTTAAATACCCGTCCCTCGATCGTTCCTTGGCGATGATTCTGTTGGCTTGAACTTGTAATACTTCTTCTAATTCCGGGTATTCCTCTTTGTAGTCTCCGGCCGCTCCCCGAGTGGGGAGCGCGGTCGTTCCCGGCCGACTGCGACGGCAGCATACGTCAGTTCGTACTCCTCTGCGACCACACTCCCAACAGAAAGAACTCTGGGATTACGGCACTGGTGTTCGCAAGGCCCTTCTTGCGCACAATTCCTGCAAGCAAATCTAAAATTTGGCACCATGGCCACGTTCCCTACCTTAGGAACAAATTCTGGGGCCACAGCAGCTGGTGCTCATCCAGGTGCTCGCCCATCGTTATGGCGATTCATCGGTGGTGCTGCTGGAGATGACCTTTCGTGGCCATTTCTCCTCGGCTGTGGCTGCAGCTCGGCCAGCATTCTCGCATGGGTCCTCGTGTCTCGATCCCGTGTAACTTCATAGTTTACCGCTAAGGCGGTCAGTTGCTCCAGAGTCGTGAACTCGTGTCTCTTGGTGAACAACTGATAATCTGGTTGGAGATTCTCATAAATCCGTTCCAACTCCTGTTCCGGATTATTTCCCGCTCGGTGCATCATTAAGCGAATGTTTACGAGATATTGCTTAAATGTCTCCCCTTGTCGCTGGTATCTCGTGCGGATCTCACGGGGCATCCTTTCCACGTTGACTTCGTACGCGGTGGCTCGTTCCTCGAGCTGCTGGATAGATGTGATCGGGTCCGTTGTTCCATCAAAAGTTATTCCCCAATTCCGTAACTTTTCTGTCAGAGTTGCTGCCGTCATCTCCGGTTTCCTGGGAAAAATATCACGCCTGGCCGGGCTTGCTTTCATGTCGCCGGCTAGATCGCCGGTGCTGCTGCCTCCAAGTGCTGAACTTGAAGCCTCGTGGGACCAGGTGGTTCCGGACTCGGTGTCCGTTGCTTCCTCTCGTTGAGCGCGGCCAAAATCTCGCCTTCACATTCCTGCAGTCGCTCTGCAATGTCCAGTACGTGATCCTCTTGATTGTTAAATGCGGCCAACCGGCTTCGCATTTCCTCTACGCTTCCTGTCGTGTCTAAAGAATGAAAGAAAGAAGAAATAATGCGTGAAACGATGATTTAATTTTGCTCGACGTTTATTGCGAAGACTCAGCTCAATAAAAACGTGTTGACTCGGCGACCTTTGTGTTTGAACTCTCGAAAATGATTCCGTTGACTGTACTCGTGGTAGGTTGCTATGTGTGGGAGAGGGACAACGATGAGAGTGAAAAAAGATGGCTGCGCTGTGGGGAGTATAGATTAGCTTCGCCCTGCCTCATTTTTTTTAAATCTCGCGACCTGATTTGGTTCACCTATAGAGGACCCTTCCTCTCTCTCTCTCTCTCTTTGCTATGCTTACATGCTTATATATGTATGTGTGGCTCACGCGATATGCTGACCACGTGATCTTTTTTCTTTGGTAACCTCGTGTTTTGTTCGTGCTTTCCTTATGTGTATGTTCTACGTGTGTGGGTATACTTGAAAAAGTTCTGCCGAATGCGTCTCTTGCTTAATATATATATTTGTTTGGGTCTACTTGCTACAAAGTTCTCCGCCTCATTTTGGGTATACTTTAGTACAGGTGCTCCCGAAGAAATGGGGTATACTTTTATTTGGAAAAGTTCTCCCGAATATATGTCTCTCGCTTAAATGTCTAAGTCGCTGGTCTTGTAGGTTATACACGTGCGATTCGTCGCGCACATATATATATTCTTGGATTCTCGTTTTAGATTCTCATGTCCTTCGATTTATACCTCTCCTTACGTACCAAATTTTCCTATCTCAAAGCAACCAAATATATATATATTTCATCTAAAATTCGTAAGCCCCATGTCCCTACTCGGGCGCCATCTGTGAAGTAGTTCTTAGGCTGGGGTGAAGCTCAGTCACGCCAGGGTCTCTTTACAGAAAATTTATAAAGATAGGACAATGGGTCTTCGTTGAACGGTAGGCTGACGTGAGATGGAGGTTGTCAGCCACCGGGTTACCAAGCAGGAAAACTCTATTTTTGATATTAGCCAAATAGCGAAGGGGATTTGCGGTAGCGCGTATTGGGTCTGGCTCATGGCACTCGCCGTGAGGAGACCGAGAGGGATCGATTACGGGACGTTTTCTACCCGTTAGGAACTATGCATCTGCCAGGTGGATTCCCAACCGGCACTCGCCGTGAAGGTCGTCACCCTGGATGGCAAGTTCCGCCGTCAGCACTCGCTGTCGGCCCAACCTATGCGGCCGGCTGAGCCTGGCCCCGTACAAGTTTTCTGGATGTAAAAATATTTGTTCTTCCTAATATGGGTGGGTTCGGTATTTTAGTCGGGCGTTAAATAAAAACTTTATCAAACTTCATTTTTTCTATATTTTTTTATATTTATTATTCATTTATTTTCCTCAGTGTATTTTTGTCCTCTCTTTTCTATAACATTTTTATTATTATTTTTTATTTTCCAGTATATGTATATAAATTTATAAATTTTTATTACTTCACAAATGTTTCCAGTGTATTTCTATGTTTCTTGTATAAGTTTTCATATTTTATTCGCGAGGTTAGTTTTGTTACGAATTGTTACGCAAAGTTTGAGGTTAGGGTTACATTCTGGCGATACCGCATCAAGTCCCGCCGAGATTTGATTTGCACTTGGCCATGTTGGCCGAACTCCCTGGCATGCCACTCGTTGCGGTTTCACACACACCACTCACCCGTCTCACGCCACGCACACACACACAAGCACCCGCCTGTTGGTTGCGTGCTCCGCCGCTGGTCCTGGGCCGGCACAAGTCCTTCGCTGCTCCACTCCGTCTGGTCCGGCTGGTCTGCGTCAGCCGCCACTCGACGACTGGGTTGCTCCTCAGTTGGCTTCCTTGAGGTGGAGGCCCGATGGCCTGCTGGTGGCTCCAACAAAACTCGCTGTTTTCACTTTCATTGTTTTCTCCACGTGGAGTGGCACTCGCCAGCTCCGTGTCGCACTAATCACGTCCGTCTCCCTTTACGTTATTTTCACTAATCTCCCGATTTTTCCATTCCGAAGTTCTCGTAGCCTCGCTTCGAAACTTATAAAAGTTTTGTGCATCGCTTCCTCTCATTCTTTCTTTAGGGCGCGTGCCAATTTTCGGGGGCTAATTGCTTAGCGTGATCGCGTCCTCTCCCGCTCTCGCCTGCATACTTCTTCTGTCATGTGACCACTGCTCGTGGTGAGTTTCGTTGTTAGGCTTGTGTGTGTGTGTGCTCGTGTGCGTTGAGCTTTTGAAACTAGCTATGGTAGTTTGGTGTGGCTTAGCTTAGCTATCGTATAGGGCTTGGCCAAGCCTTAAATCTATTTATATTTAGCTAAATCTATTATTATTATCTGCTATTGTTTACATGATTATTTTCTATTAATTTCATTTTTTTTTTTATGGTACACCGATTTTTGGAATCGAGTGTAATTCGGCTTGAATTTTTCCCGACGAGTCCTTGGTTACCCTACAAATTTGGTAACATACTTTGACATTCCTTCGAACCAGTAATGATCTTACACCTTATCAAGGGTCTTTTCCCAACCTAAATATAAAATAGACTCATAAACCTGATTGATAATTGACCACCTGAAAGCTCGAGGAATGTCTGGCAGGCAACGAGTTCTACTATGTCTTTGAATTTTCCTATATAAAACATTGGCCCTTATCTCATATGTTGCCGCCAAATTGTCTGAAAGTTCACATTTTTTTAATTTCCTAATTATGCATAAGATGCCCTGGTCTCGCTATTGTTCAGCTTGAATCCAGTTTTCAGTGATGTTCATAAGTTCTACTCGTTTCTCTATAATCTTGTTTTCTATAAGTTTAGTCTGACTTGGTAATGGATTTCTTGACAGGAAATATACATGAACCATACGCTTCCCTTCGCGGTACTCTATATCAAAGTCAAAAACCTGCAAAAATTCCCACCAACGGCATACTCTAGCTCGTAATGAATTACAATCTGTAAAAAGAACAAACTAATTGCCATACAAATAGTGTCTAAAATGTTTAACGGTTTAACGATGTGTACTTGGACTCACAAGGAGTAATTGCTTTATTGTAGTACTCCACAACATACGGCTTGCCCCCAATTCGATGCAACAATATGGCGCCGTAACCAATAGCACTAGCATCAGTATGTAACTCAATAGGAAATTGCGGATCGAATATTGTTTAAGCTGGCTTACTTTTGAGAATCTTTACAATTTGATTACGAATTACTTTATGCTTTTCTTTCCACTTAAAATCATTTTTTCAGATGTTAGAGCATATAGAGGTTACACTAACTGAGCAGTGCTTCTTAAAAATGAACATTTGTCAACATTAAACGAAAAGCCTGCTTTTGTCAACGTTTTTAATACGGTTTCTAATCTATCTAAGGCCTCTTCCTTCGTGCGTGCCACTATCATAATGTCATCCATGTAAACAATAACAAACGAGTACGCTAGATCACCTAATGCTTTCATTACCGCCCTCTAAAAAACTGACGGAGCATTCTTTAACCCAAATGGCATTGCCAAAAATTCATATTGACCGTCCGGGGTCACAAAAGCGGTATATTCTATAGATTCGTTATGAACTGGCACCTGATAATATCCACAAGCTATGCCTAAGCAAGTGAAGTAATTAGCTCCTCGCAATCTAGCCAGCTGGTCAGATATTAAAGGCAAAGGAAACTTGTCAGCAATTGTGTTTCTATTTAATTCACGATAATCTACACACAGTCTAAAAGAACCATTCTTCTTTTTCACCAATAATGCAGGGCTCGCATACGGTGAACAGCTAGCTCTTATTACATTATGCTCAATCAGCTCTTGAACTTTCGATCTCAACATTTTTCTTTCATCGGGACTGAATCGACTGTATTAGCTGATTTTTCTCTGGTTCGTTCAATTCAGTTTCAAGCTTATCAAAATTATATTCGCTGTCAGATACAGCACAAACGTTAATGTTTTATCTTTTACAAACTCTACAGCACTCCGTTTCGGAATCGAAAGTGATTGGAAACTTCTCACCTCCATGCAGCATGTATGACTTCGGACCCTCCACAACGCACATTTCTACTCGCTTATGTGTGCGAGATCCAGTTCCTTCTCCAGCAACACGCTTAGGACATACAGTTGAGATATGCCCAGGTTCGTGGCAAAGGTAGCATGTTAGATGAGTCTTCGGCCGTTGTGTTGACCCCTGATCTGTTCCACGATTCTCTCCAGATGATGAGACCTTCTTCACTCTGCATTCCGTTCTTTTGTGCCCAACTTGACCACAGGAGTAACATTTAATTGTCATTGTCTTGAGACGTTTCGCATCTGGCTCCTCATTGACGAAGTTAGGCCGTTTTGCGTCCAACGAAAAAACTTGTAGCTCGGATTGCAGATCTCGCCTAGTGTGGATATCTGCTGTGTAAGCAACTCGATGCAGCCGACGGTCATGATTGGCCAAATGTCCCAGCACCACGGATGCAGCGATCTCCTCCTTGTCCATGTCACGCCATTTTGAGATGAGTGACGTCATTTTTCGACTGGCATAAACGGCGAGACTCTCACTGTCTGATGGTCGGCTTTTTAATAAATTGAGAATTGCCGCGGCTGGTGTCTCCATAGTTTCAAACCTCTGCTCGAATAATAAACGGAACTGTTGCCAAGTCATGCCTGGGTAGCAGATCTGCGACAACCACTGCGAAGCGCTTCCTTCCAGACACTTTGTTAGGGCCAAAATTAACGCACTGCCTTGTAGCGAATTTTCGCTTAAAATGATGTCCACCGTAGCACACCACTGCATAGCATCAGCGCCAGCCACATCAGCATTAAACTTCGGCAACAGAATTTCGCCATTTTGTGAATGCCCACGAGTCGACGAATGCAGCGCTCCAGCTAAATTAAGAAAGTTCTGATTTTGATTTTGAGTTTTTTGCTCCAAGAGCAAACGAAATTGTTCTTGAAAAACGGCGGATATTGAGTTAGATCCCACTTCTGATATCGGCGAGGCGTCACTTTTTGTCCCAACGGCAGGATTATCAGACATTTTGAAGATTTACTAGGTTTGTTAATAGACGAAGAAAAGTAGCGGAGCGAGTCCCAGTTCGTGCTGAAGCCACCAATTTTCACAGACAGGAAAAAATTCAATGACAGTCCTTGACATAACCACTGTCACACTCTGGTGGTCTCTTTTCTTCAACAACACACTGAGCCACACTAACAATTGCATATACAGTCGTCCCACTATTTTAGTATTGTATAACTTGCCACACAACAACACTGCTAAACAGCGCATACTACAATTAACTAATAAACCTCCGACAGATATATATATATATAAATATAAATAGGCACAGGGGTGACATCATCACAAGCTAGTCCTGTAAGTGGGTGCCACTGCTAGCGGACAAATAGGCGCATTATTACTATCTGAACATGCCATCGTGAATTAGTATACAATAATATGCCTACAATAATCCAATTAAAATCTAACCGAACTAATTAGAATATATAATATAATAATTTTATATAAAAATGTTATCTAATTTTCTCTCTTTTATATATTTTGTTTGGTTTTAATTCAATCTGCTCGCTAAATTAATTTGATTTAAATGCCAACTAGATCTCTGATGTATGACAGAGAGTTTCGGTTTGAACATCTGCTCTGCTCTGCAGTTTGCACTGAGGGAATGGTATGAGTTTGACTCTCTGATCGGCTTTACCTCTTCCACAGAGGGAAAGTTATGAGTTCGACCTCGAATGCCCAAACTTAAATAACTCTAAAAAAACTCATCCGATCATCTAATCATGAAAGAAAAATGATAAGCATTAAATATAATACCCGGAACAGACAAAGCCACACAACTTTGGCACTAATAAAAACTATAGTATTAAATCAATTTTGACATCAAGCGTGACTAATTCCCCTGGGAATATGAGACAAGTGCAGAAGAAAGAAAGAAGAAAAGAGAAAAAAGAAAACAACACTGCATGTGCTAGACGCCTGGTCATATGTTTAGCGCCACCTGCGCCTTGACACTCTGCAGAATTGAGCATGTTAGTTTCGCCTTTCGTCGTGGTCAGCGAACTCTTTAGCAAAAAGAATTTCACTGCTTTCCAAAGCGATTACTGGCGAAGTTAGCTGTTTTATTTTGACAGAACTTTTTTGACAGAATTACCATATCCATCATTGCAATGTAAAACTTCACTGGCCTATGCGTTTAATGGACTATTGACTCTAGTGGAATTGTAGGGTACACTGTTTCAGTTTTTCTTCCTGGCTTGCAATTTGACTCAACCGAAGTCGGACAACAAATCTCTCAAAATGTTGTCTCTCCGTGTTCCAATGCGTTTGAGTGGTATTACACACGAGTTTTATAGCTGCAATGAGTGACAAATCGGAACGACTTTATATTTAAAAAACAAGTAAAAATTTATTTACCTTTGCTAAAGTGCAATCCGATTCAACCTCATAGCTAAAACGAATATGTGCCATCTTTATTAATAATAATAATCATATATTTTTATAAATAGAACGAACATTTAAAATTACATTTTCAGGCTAGGTGGTGTTACTGAGAGAAACGCACACGCAAAAATGTTAATGTGGGCTTGCTGCTTCTCTCAGTGTGGCCTAAATTTTATTAATTTTAAAAGAAAAATGAATTGCGTGATGTACTTGCCAAGAAATATTCGATAGGAAAACAAAACATGTTAGACCCATATCAGTAAAACGGACGGAGAAAGAAAGATTATCCCTTATCCCGTGCCATAGAAATGCCGTTCGGTTGCCATCTGGAGTAGACTCCTTCTGAACGTCCCCCTTCGAGTTCTAAGGCTTCCCCGAGGTCATAGTTGCTCCGCCAATATTAAATAGCGAATAAAACACATTATAAAAGTTTTATTTACTGACTAATATTATTCAATGTGGACCTTAATCTCCCTATTTGCCGCTAAAACACAAAAGTTACAAAAATTCAAATAAAGTGAACATATAATTATTCCTAGATTATATAATATTTACTTATTTATTTGTATACTGTATGCTTAATTCTAAACTAAGCTACAGTATGGATATCAGCCATAGCTGCTGTAGCTTTCGGCTGGATTATATAATATAAATATGTTAAGATATGTAAATGGATTATATAATAAAAAATTTGTTTTAAAACTTCATGCTCATGTTCTTTTGATTCCGTTGCATTTACATTTAAAAAAAACTTCATTTAAAATTGAGCGAAAGACAACAAAAACATGAAAATTTAAGCGGAGAGACACTTGTTTCTCATTTCATCATTATTTTTTTCAGTATCTTTTGTTCATTTATTTTACTAAAACTTTTCTTATTTCATTTCCGATCCAATGGTCTATTGAATCTTCATTAGTTTATTAGAAATTTGGTTAATGTTTTTTTTTTTTTTTTTTTGGTAAATTTTTTTAACAATATTACTCACTTTTGTTTTCGTAGCTTACCAATTATTTATTTCGCCGACAGATTCTTTGATGAAAGCGCTTTCAGGAGGCACTGCAACGTTAGATTTAAAAATTCTTCGGGGGTCTAGTTGACACATTCTTTAATTCACAAATAAACAAACAAAGCAAACCTCGACTTCGCGATATAAAAACAACTTTCATCACTCTTCACCTGCCTTACTATCTCTCACTCAATTGCATTTGCCATTTTTTTATACTGCCGCTTTAAATTTGATACAAAATATGAATAAATATAATTCTAGCTTAATCCTAAGTTATTCTCGTTCTTTTACCCTTCCTAATTCAGCTCCAGATTTCTTCATTTTCCACTTAAAATGTGACAATGTAATGTGTTGTGCGGCGACTGGCGTGAGCGGCTTACGGACCCTCCTTTCGCTGCTTCAAAGTTCCCTCCTTGAGCGATATTTTTTTGGTACCCGTTGATCAAGTCGCTACTGAAGATCTCCACCACCGAAGTAATCGCTGCCGACACCTAGCTCTAGCTAGTCCAGTGGTCGCTGCCAAAAACTTTTTCCTCATTACTTGGGATCTTGCCCACACTGTTGAATCGAGTGAAAGCCGAAAGAAAGATCGAACCCGATGCCAGCTTTCTAGCGGCAACCCCATGCCCGCGACCGAAGGGAGAGATGTGCCCCAGAGCAGGTTGAAATTTTCTTCTGTTGCTCTCCTTTCTTTCTATGCCTTTCCCCCTTCTTGCCACACTCACCCACACCAAGATGGCGCTTACAGGCTACAAGCGCTATAAGAGAGCACGCTTGGGAGCGGGGCAAGAGCGAAAAGCGGTGAAAGTTCAGATAGTACAGTGGGCCGCTGACATAAACAAATTTTTTATTTGAAAGTATTTTTTAACTTTGGAATGTTTTATATTGTATCCGGCAGACTGCGCTACCATCGCAGTATCAAATATTTAATATTATTGTATTTTAATTTCAGTTTGCCCGACAGTTGTTGTTGCGACCAAATCGAGAAAAATAGGTTGTAATTTTGTGTTATACCCTTGCAGGGTATTATAATTTCAGTCAGGAGTTTGCAGCGCAGTGAAGGAGTCATCTCCGACCCTATCAAGTATATATATTCTTGATCAGTATCAACAGCCGAGTCGATCTATCCATGTCCGTCTGTCCGTCTTCCATATACTCTCACTCGTACAAAAGTCAGAACGGGCCAGATCGAACAACTATATCATATAGCTGTCATACAAACGATCCGGAAATTTGTAGATAAAATTATAACTTCACTGTTTTTTAACATATATTGATCAACTCTTGATTATGAGCTTAATATATTCTTTCGGTTTTTTTTATTTAATTTTATAAAAATCGGACTACTATATCATATAGCTGCCATAAGAACGGGAGGGAAATGTTAAGAAAAAAAATTATAGCTTTGTCAGTTTCAACATAATTTCTTCTTCTTCAAAATACAAGCAACTCATATTTATTCAGAATTTGGTTGTAAATTTCATAAGAATCGGACAACGATATCATATAGCTGCCATACATAGGATCGGTAAATGTGAAGGAAAATTACATTTTACTTTACATATCAAAAATGTAAAAAATGTAAAACTGTAAAAATAAAATGAATATGAAAGAAATTCAGCTAGCTACCTTTCTTGTTTTTGTGTTATTTGTTATGTGCGACAACTGCAAATAAATAAACAAATTAAAAAATCCACGAAATTACGATAGGCCTATCCGATAACCGGTCATCGACGACTCGTGAGTCCAGGGAGTCGGGCAACTGAGTCCAGTATGGAACTGGTTCCTTAAACCGGATGACTCCCAAATGAACCGAAGTTAAATCCAAAAAAATTTTTGAGTGGTTTTTGGGGGAGAAGAGAGGATTAGGAAAACCAGCAAAGGGCGATTAAAGGGCAAAAATCCGTGTTCGCTGGCGGTTCGGTGGCAAAAATTAAAAAATTAAAAATTTATAGTTTCTACCAGTGAGTGAAAAATAAATAGTTATAGCCATGATGTGAGTGAAGTAACCATTTAAATGATTTTTAGAAAATTCTGGAGGAAGAGTCTGGACCAGAAACAACTAATAAGTGGAATAACATAGAGAGGCAACCACCCAGGAAGAAGACAGCTTTTCGAGAAGGAAAATTGGCCACTCATTCCTGGGTGGCCACAGGTTTTTATCCACAAATTTAAAAAAAACACATAGTCCCAGCCGAGAAGAAAAACAAAAATTCATAATACTGAGAGCGGCAAAAATTGCCGCAACATAGGTTTAATAAAATATAGTAAAATTAAATTATGATGTAAACCGCCCAAATTAATTTAATCCAATTATTATTTAATACGAAGCCATATTTATTTAAATTATTTATTCAATTCATGTTACTCGCCCTATAAGCAGTTATTTATATTTATTTATTTATTTATATTTATGTATATATGTTCCATGTAATCGTCCTTCGGTACCGTGGGTAGGCTATATAAATGTTAGCATTTAAGCGAGATTCTTTTTGAAAATACATATAATAGCAATATGAAGTTGCAAGAGTAGAGATTCGTGTTGGGGGATGGGATGAGTTAGGTTAAATACAACCCACAATTAGAGTTGGGAGATGTGTCCGAGGATACGCTCATGGTTGGGAGGGACTCCAAGGACTACAAAGGTAGCAATGTAGTCCGGTCCAGATGTTCCAAAGTCCGTTATAGTAAAATTTAGCCGTTGTCCGAGTTCAAAATCCGTTTTGTTGTTTTTTTTTTGTTTTGTCTGCTGCGTGTATACATTTTTGGTTCGTTCCCCTCCTTGAGAAAGATTTTACCTAGCCGGCAACCAACGCGCAAAAAGCAGGACATAACATATTTTAAGTAAAGTGATAAGTAAAATAAAGTCTTTATTTATTTTAGTAAAATTTTACTTTTGTTACTGCATAAAATGTATTACCATCCAAATTAAAACAAAGTGTTTATTTAATTTTAGTAGAATTTGTTGTGACTGCATAAAATATTAGTTTGGAATAACAAAACGCACATCTGTAGAAGGTCAGCTAAGATAAGGAGACTCTGGTCACACTGTTTGAGAGCACCAAGCACTTTCAGAGAGAGAGAGAGAAAGAGAGACCGACTCGCTAGGAAAAAACGGGGGTTGATTGCATGCTGCCTGCGAGCAGCAGATCACTGTTTAACGAGAGCACAAAAAGAGAAGACGATTTGAAGAGTGACAAAGAAAAGGCTCACAGACAAGAACAAAGTGTAAAATAAGAACAAACGTATTAAACTTAATCTAAGATATAAAAAGAAAAGAAGAATATAATAATAGCTAAGATGGATGAATGGGTGAAAACATGTGGATGGATGGAAACTGTTAAAAGTGTGTGTGAAAAATTTCAAAACGATCGGATACATATTTTCCAAGAAATTAATGATACTAACTAATCCAAACCAACGTAAAGTTTGACAACCGCTTGCTCGCATCTACGAGTTTGGGACGATCAAAAAATTTTATCCTCGTTAGTTAGACCTTAATACAAAATTTTCAACCACCAATAATGTTAAGTACCATTCTTACGCTTAGGTTTAGCGGAAAACTTATATTAAGCACCAAATGAAATCTGTGTTTTTGTTTCTATTACACAGGTCGACAAAAATCGCACTTTTTTCTGGTTTTCGAATCAGCAATATACAGACCAAGATCTTTCAGAATCTGTCGCGTTTATGCTCCGGATTTCTTTTTGTCGACCTGTGTATTTTTTTTTTCAAGACTATATATTGACATAATATTGTCTTTATATTTATGAATAACTAACACCCCATTTTATAATACATTTCAGATTAGAGCTTCATTCTGAAAGTGGAAATAATAAACCAGAATTAATATTTATGGACCAAGTGGAAGATATTTCAACCGATTTCATTCAGCACAAGAACGAAAATTGTATTCAAATTCGAATTAACGATGGTACTCGAGATGGTAGAATCATGTTGACGAACTCCGTAAGGCTCACAATATGTTATTCTCTAGCATTTAATATTAAAATCTTTTTTTTATTTCAGGACGAAATAGGTTTAAAAGAATGGGCGTCATCTCTGAGATCAGCACACAAATTGTCACAAGATCTACTGGGATCAATGGCAAAAAAGGCTGGAAAAATTTATGGTAGTGAAAGAGATGCCAACAAATCCATGTATATTCTTGGGGGCAACTGTTCAACGAAAAGTTCTAATGGCTCAAATTAAATATATATTCATTCAAAATCATATTAACCGAAACATTTGTGCTATGTAACATGTAGATCGTAATAACAATAAATGTGGTGAAAACATAATGGTGCATTTTGTAACGAACATGTATAATTAACTAACCAGAAACGCACACGCAAAGAGGTACTTCGACTGCAGCTCGTCGACAAGGGGATGGTGGCCTTGCTGCTTATTCAGTGTGGCCTATACTTATGTTCTTGCCAATATCAAAAAACAAGACGTTTTAGCCAAGAATCGAAAACGCATGAAAGAATGAAAAAGATAGTAAAGCATTGCCTGTATCCCTTGCCCTTAACCCCCTTTAAGGGGGTCTTTTCATTCCGCAACTTTTTTTTACGATTTTTTTTTTTTTTTTGTATAGCTTGGGTAGTTGTAAATATGCCCCTCAAAGGATTTTTAGAAATTCGAAATACTTTTGAAGATACAGCATTTTCTGTGAAGCAAGGTCTTCGTAAACTTCAAACTTTAAACGCTGTTTATTCAAGGCCTTTCTTGATTTATTTAATTAATTAATAGGAGGTGACATTAAATTATATTTCGTGATTAGGTTTTTGCTTGATGTCGCCAAGAGTGCCCAGAGCCAAGTGCAGTTGTAATGATAAAAAGCCTCTCTCCCAGAGCCAGAGAGATCAGCTGCAGTCGCACTCAAATGTCATTTAACAACGTTAGTGTGGGTTGTGTCTTGGCTAATTTTAATATAATTGGGTTTTGACCCAACATCCCGGCCCCATTGAAAGTCTGAAGGGGCTTTCAAGAGACAGGTAGTAAAGCGAGTTTATGTATGGGGCGTCGGTAGACTCCCTTGGCGGTGCGTACGTCAGCGACGCGCACTCGTTGATCCTTGCCTGGTATGGCTGCTTCGATGCGCCCCAACAGCCAGCGTTGCGGCGGCAAATTATCTTCATGAATGATGACCATATCTCCCACTGAGAGATTCGAAGATGCCTGGGTCCAGTTGGTACGCACTTGAAGCTCGTTGATGTACTCGTGCGACCAGCGACGCCAAAGATATTGTTTGATGGCGCTAACCCTTTGCCAGCGCTCCAGGTGGTCCACCTTTGAATCCTCGACTGAAGGCTCAGGAAGTGATCGAAGGGCATCACCCACAAGGAAGTGACCTGGCGTTAGAGCAGCCAGATCGTTCGGGTCCGTCGAAAGTGGTGAGAGAGGCCGCGAATTGAGTATAGCCTCCACTTCAGCAGTGACGGTGGTAAGCTCCTCGAAGGTCAGACGGGTGTTGGCCAGCGTGCGGTTCAGCAGTCCCTTGACGCTTTTGACGGCTGCTTTCCATAAGCCACCAAAGTGGGGTGCCCTGGGAGGTATAAAATTAAAGTTTATAAATTCATTTCGACAAAAATTAGAAATAATGCGAGTTGTCTCATCTTTAAACAGAAACACCTTTAGTGCTTCTAACTTGTTGTTGGCTCCCACGAAATTTGTAGCGTTGTCGCAAAATATGTCAGAGGGAAGTCCGCGCCTTGCTATTAGGCGTTTCAGTGCGGCAATAAATGCGTCAGTTGACAGGTCTGACACTATTTCGACGTGAACTGCCTTGGTAGCGAAGCATATGAAGACCGCAATGTACCCCTTGGAGGGTGTCTTGCCTCGAATACGCGCGTATATGTTGATTGGGCCGCAGAAGTCTCCAGAGTTGGTCGATACCGTACGCAATGTACGCATGACCGTACGACGCGGCGTGCCAACTCCCGTGCATTGACGATCCAAAATCGTAGGCGTATGAGTGCGACTAGAGCCCTTGGGCCGGCGTGGAAGTTCTTCAAATGAACGTGCT
>VNJS01001559.1:0-35527 GCA_008042575.1 Drosophila watanabei | reverse complement strand
TGGTCAGCGGCACAATCTGCGTCGAGTGCAATGGTTACGGGTCAAGGCCTAGAACTTGTTGCTACAACCAACAATGGACAACGAGTCGTATACTTGATGTGTCTACCTAGAACTTGCCGAACGAAAAATTCGCTGAAGCTTCCGTTTTCAAGTTTTGCGAATGAAATTTTTGCTTAAGCGAACTTTGGAAATATACAATATTCACAGAAAGATAACAAAACAGCAAAAAGATTCCTTGTAGTTAAAACAAAACAAAAGTTTTTAGTAAGCTCAGCTTAGTGAAACATTAAAGTTTATAAACTTGAATGCAAACTTTAAGTTCTTGTATAAAAAGAGGAGTAGTTGAAAGTTGTAAATAATCTTAACAAGAAACCCTTTTAAAAACTATTAGGGTTGCTAAAGAGAGAATAGAAATTAATGATGTTTTAATGTAGTTAATGTAGTTTTAAATGTTATTGTGAAGATGATTAAAATTTGTGCTAAATATAATATTTTTTTACCTAACTTAAAACTCAAAAATCAATTCGTTTTTATGAGTTTTCTTACCAGAAGATAGAAAAATTCACTTAATTTTAGCCAAATGCACCGGCCGCTACACAATCTTCTCTCACAACTAGTTCAAAACTTTGACATGTTCCTGAGTATCTTGTTAATAATTAATTAATTAGTCTTGACAATTCATGAGCTGAATAAATTATACATTCACCTTCAATTAGCACTTGTAACCACATCAAAAACTTGTGGCTCGTGACCAACCCACAAAAATAAAAGGGTTTTTTTCGCACTGCATAGAAAGTGCTAATTTGGACAGAAGCCGTGTGAAGTGACAGAATACTTAAAAATGCTGAAAGAGTTAAAAATAAAATACAATAAAATAATATACATATGAAATCGGATCAAGCAATAAGCATTTGTTGTTAAATTAGAGGGCTTATGTGAAAAAAACAATGATTGAATTATGCAATATTGAAGCCAAAATAAAAAGCAAAAGCATCAAGTCAATAAAATATTAATGATGAAAGGAGGAAAATATATATTTAAACCGAACAAAGAACGCTTTTAACTGCAACATATATATACCGCAAATACTTGTTGTATTTTAATAATGTCTTATAATATACAATACATTATATAGAATACATTACAAAATCCAATTTAAGGAACGCAAAAAAAAAATGTAAAACGAAAGGCCATAAAAAACATCTTTCCTGAAAGCAAATGCGTCAATCTATATGCATATTATACCACACACCATTAAACAAATAAAAGTACTTAATGACAAATTAAGAAAGATTCGGCAAAAATAAAATAAAAACGAGAAGCGACGAGATGGAGAGATCAGAATATACAAATACAAAAATTACATTATATTTCCTTTTGTGCGATACGATAGAATTTTCGAGTATAGAGAAATAGCGGTCGTAAAAAATGCAAAATAACCGAAAAGATCTCTGGAGAGGATCTCGGGGAGAGTCGTATCATTTCTTAATGCGGAAATATGGTAGAATTCTTTTTGCTGTTGTTGTCTATATAAACACAAGTGTGTTTGTGCATTTTTTTATTTAAATATATATATTTGTATATATTAAATGCATATGTTGAAATTGAAAGCTTAAGTAAACATTCATACAACGCCGAAATTCAGTTCATACGACAATGAGAAATTGCTTGATATGCATAAACAACAGAGGTCGCAAGACTAGGGAAATGGCCAAGAAAAATTGATTTTGAATAAATGTTCTTTTATTTAAATTAAATGAAGTATCAATACCTAAATCTTATTTTACGGAATAAATAGTTTAAACGTCATTTTGATTTAAAAATAAATTAAATGTATCTTATCTTTAATAAAAGTATAAATATCATACTAAAATATCATTAATAATAATACATTATAATTTCAATAATGTTTTATCTATTTTCTAAAATAAATGTAAATATACCTTAAATACTAAAATATATGAAAACTTCGAACTTAAACTCTTTCTAAAATATTTTGTTATAAAATCAAAATATTTATATATTTTAAAGAACGCAAAAGAATACTATTATTTTGACCGCATATGCGTATATAAACAATGAGAATCTGGTGTTGTTGTTGGTGTGTGAGTGTCTGAGCTGCCTGGCTGCTTTTGTCGTCTGGTGGTGGTGTGCGTTATCCGCGAGACCTTGAACTTGAGACTGAATTTCCAAAAAGCGTACACACCCATACAGAGACACGAAAAAAAAGTGAGCAACTCAGAGACAGTCAGACACACTCCGATACATACATACAATATGCCAGCCGCAAAAGAGAACAACAACTGGGGTTTTATTCTTGGCACCAACACAGCCGCATGTGAAAGCAGCAGCAGAAAGCCGGCAGAGGCGGCGAAGGCAGCGACAGCGAACGCGACAGAGGCATAAAAGCCAAAATAAGTCAGCGGGCAGAACAGGAATTTAGAGAGCCGCGAAAAGAGAGTGAGTGAGGGAGAGACTGGGAGCGAAAAATGGGGATGGGAACGGGAATGGGAATGGGAATAATGGGGATCGTGCAAAACAAAGTAAAAAAAACGAGGCAGACGGGAACCGAAAAAAAAATGACAGCAAAAAAAACGGGGAAGAGAAGACATTCACACCAACGACAACAACAAATACTACAATTGCCAAACAAACACATAAATTATAATATTTAAATATAGAACTTTTGCGTTGTTGATTTTCTGCTGTCCTGCTGTTGCCGTCTTCCTCTTCTTTTTGTGCATTCTATTTGCCATCTCCCTCGCTCTTGACTGCAATTTCGAATTTCCGAATTAGCTGGAAGTTGCTTTCTTTCCAATGCACACAAAGACACATACACTGGGTAAAAAATAACACCGCCATAAATTGTATTATTATGATTATTAGTAATAAATAAATAAATAAATGTGTATCCCAAATCGTTGGCACATTTTTTGGATTTTTATTTTATTATTATTTGATTCCGGTTTGGCGCTAAATTGCGCACAAGTGAAATTATCGATACAAAATCATTTGTTAGTTGTTATTTGTTATTGTTTTTAAGTCGTTTTTGGCTTCAGAAATTCAAGGAATTCGTAATAGTTTTTTGATGAATCAAATTTGCATATGTTTTTATCTATTTACGCCAGGTTTTTAGATGGTAAGCAAATGGGGCAGCAATTAGGAGTCTTAAAATCAATATAAAGGTATTTTAATACAAAGCCTTAAAAAGGCTAAGGCTAACCTGAATACACTTTTAATTGTCAAGCTAAATATAATTACTAATTCCCATTTCAAGAATACTACATTTTTTTAATATAACCTTCAATTTCTTTCAATCTTTCAAAGCTACCTACCATAATATCTTACCAATACAATTTCCCTTGTAATTTGATCCGCCAAGAGCCAAATCAGTAATAATCTCTTTGAATATACAATTTCATTTGCTAACTTTCAACTGATTAATGTCAGCTACATATATCTATTTGTTTTTATTTTTTTGTGATCAAAGTTGAGCTCAATAGGCAAATCCCCCTTCAGCGCGGAACCCACATACATAAATTCACTTTTCGTTTCCTACCGCCCACAAAAACCTCACCAAAAAATACGTCGGGCATTGGGCACATTAAAAAATAGGCCAATAACCAAAAAATGCCATAAACAATTACAAAACGTGTTATTGTTGTTGTTAGTATATTGTTTCTGGCGGTGTGCAATTGTTGTGTACAGCAGACAGGCGAGCAGCTTCTACTGCTTTCGGAAATGCTACGAAAATTGTAAACAATATTCAAGCACCTCGGATGACGCCTTATCCACCGCAACAACAATGAGTCCAAAATGCGAAGCAACAAAAAAAGAAGAAGAAAGCTAGATTACTTTTTAGCACGAAGTTTAAATACTCTTAAATTAAGGTAATTTACTGCCTTTGAAACCACTGAAATTATAATCTTAGTACTGTAAAACAATTTAACTTATATTTTGAATAGAAACCTTTATGTTTATCTATTGAAAATAAAGTATCTCTGGAAATATCTATAACAGATAAGAAAATAAGGATTCATTCGAATTTCAGAAAATCTAAAAAGTACAATATAATCACATCTCAACTAGAATTATATTTAAGGAGCATTGCAAGCTCATCCAAAACCTATTATACCTTTTCAAAGAGCATATTAACATCAACAACCTTTGGGCGGGCGGCTTTATAAGGCGGACTAATCATGCAGCAAACAACTACACTACACACATAACTCTGACATATATGAGTACGCCGAATATTCGAGTTGCTGCCCGTCGCGGTAACGATGGAACGTACCTACATTGACCTACTATTGCGGCAAAATGCTGCGCTATCCGCCGGAGTTGTGATGTAACTGTCCCAAAATGCCGCGCACATATCAACGAGCCAGTTCAAGTCCAAATTCGTGGAGCTCCCTCGCTCGATTCGAATTAAACAAAAGACAAAAATATAAATACAAAAAAAAAAACAAAAAAGAAATAGGAAAAAAAGAAGAAATAGCAAAATCCAACACCACCACAGACATGCATTTAACTTTACCGTTAATTTCTTTGTGTGGTGCGTGAGTGTGTGTTTGTGTGTTATTTTTTATTATTTGTTGTTTGCCAATTTCGCTTTGTTTTCTCGTAATATATTTAATTTTTTTCTTTGCTTTTCTGTTTATATGTTTTTCTGTTGTTGTAGTTTTCTGCTGGTTTTTATTAGACCGCATTTTTAGAGGTCAGCGCACATTTGGCGCAGCATTGCAATGTTACCTTTACCGCTTGGCTATTTGTCTTTCTCTCTCTGTGTTTGTTTTTGTTTATGCACCATTAAAGCTGAACCTCTGACGGACCAAATTGTTGGTATTTCCTATTTTTTTCTATTTTACTGTTGGTCCCTTATTCGAGGCGCCACCACCGGCCAAGGTACAGTAAAAGCTGCCACAAAGTGTACTGCCAGGAAATGTGCCTATAAATTGGGAGCTTCCTTTTCTTGTGTACACCTGGGCGTATGCGTAATTTAATCGGTCATATTACTCATACGCCCAGTATGCCACATACAGGAAGCAAACCGCACACGTTTCACATGATATATAAACTATTTTCAAAGTAAATAAATATAATTAGTGTGCAAATTTCTAGGAATTTATTGCGGTTTTATAGGGAAACTCAAGCTATACGTACATATATTAGTCATATTTTTCTTAATTTTTAATATATAAACTATATATATTTCTCATTAAATAAGTTGTAAAAATTTAAGAATCAGTTTTTCAACGAAATATTTTCATTTTAATTTAGTTTATTTTAGTTAACAGTTCATTTATGAACTTAAAGACTTTCCTAATGAAATTTCAAAGATTTATTGGGTTAAACCCCAAAGCTATATTTAGAAAGAGTTTTCCCACATCACATATTCATCTTATAGTTTCGTATTTATTCTGAATTTTTGCAAATTCGCTACGTCATTTGCATGTCATCGATTTATTGTTGAGAACTTCACTCAAATCAACTCGTCGGCGGACACCTGCAACAAATTACGCATACGCCGCGTATGCCTCAGTAAACAAAAACACGTGAGCACTTCCCCACGGAAAAAACGGAAAAACTAAGAGGAAAAATAAAATCTGAAATAAAAAAAACTAACAAAAATATTCGCACACACACAAACGTACGAGAAATATCGAGGCAAGTGACAGGCATTTCCGACATTTCCACTTCGACAAGCGATTAAAGCTCAAGTAAATAGAGTAGAAACTGAAGGAAATTCCCGAAACGAAAACCTGGCGAAAATTATATTTATAATTTCCGTTTAAAAAGTTGCTGCAACAGCGACAGCAGCCGCAGCAGCTAGCTAATTGTGGCAAGGGGGTGGCATTCAGGGGAATGTGCGCTTTGTAACCATTGCAACCGCACAGCTGTTTTGTTGCCGCGCGATTTCCGTCACGACTTTGGCTTTTTTATTTTCATTTTCATTTTTATATTTTTGTGGGTAAATACGCTTTTGTGCCATATTTATTTCGCTGTTGCTGCCGTGGCTTTACATATAGAAAAAAATATGGGTACATGCACGGAAAGAAAAAATAAGTCAATATAGGGTGATTTCTAATATTTTGAATACGTTTTTCTAAAAATCTACTTAAGAAGTTTTTATAGCTTTAAAGAGACTCTTAAATATTCAATATTACTAAGGTTCTTTAAACCTTATAGAGGTATTATGGGCATAAATTCTATTAGTTTTGAATTATTTGAACATATGGCAAAAAGTATGCTATAAATTTTATATATACAAATTTAACGAGTACAACGGTAAATTTTATAATGAATCAATCATTGCATACTTTTTAACATATTTTTAAGTGATTTTTAGCCTTTCAGACACTTATATTTAGAAGAAAAGAGAATCAAGATTCATGAAAGTTCAATATTTTCTCAACGATTTTTGTACCAAGTATTTACCATGATTTCTTTAATTTCTACAAGTGTACCTATATATGTATACTAACATACAAGTTAGCTTGTAGGCATGGTATTTTTTTACATGCTTCTCATTCACCCACAACGAACGAGCGAGCGAATGGACGAATGAACGGAATAAGCGAAGCGGGCGGCAATCAAAACGAGACGACGGCGGCGACGACGTTGGCCTGTGTGTATTTAAAAAGCTGTAAAAAGCACTCACACAGAGATAAAGAGGCGCGCACACTCGCACACACACACACACAACCACAGGCGCAACATGCAATAATGCAGCCAGCAAAGCATAAATTGTAAACTCGTCGTCGTCGCCGCAGCAACAACAGCAACAACGGCAGCCACAGCGCCGACAAGCCTTGACCTGATTTCTCTTCCTCTCTTGCTGCCAATTGTGTGAGTGTGTGTGTGTGAGTGCTTGCAAGCCTCATTGCTCCGCGCTTTGCCTTTGATGCAGTTGTATGTGCCTATGTGTATGTGAACAGCTTGACATTCAATGCAATTTTTGTTGTTTTTAGTTGTTGTTGCTGCTTTGCTTTTTTCCGCTGCAGCGGCTGCTGCTGCATGAAATAAGTGAAAATGCACTTTTACTTTTTCAGCTGCAAAGGAAAGTGAGAAGCTAATTTTTTTTTTGCTCTTTCTCTTTCACTGTTTTGCTGCTGCTGCTGCGGCTGCGAGTTCATGGCTCACCAAATTGGGGCATTTCAATTGTTTCACTTCACTTCGTCTCTTTCGTTTCGCGTTCGCCTTTTTTCTACTCAACAACATGACATTTCTATGAAATTATGATGCGAATTTTTACGTATTTATTAGCTCTTGTTGAATTTTTTGACATTTTTGACAGCTCTAAAGACGACAGGGGCGTAGTAACTGTAAAAATATAAAGGGTAACTGTGAAGTGGGGGCGGTCACTTAAAATACCCAGCTATGAGGTTAAGTATGCACCGTTACTAAAGCAGAAAGTTGATAAAGATAACGGCAAATGGGGTGAACTTGACACAGTAGGGGCTCATAACTGGAATATTCAGGGTAATTAGGGAAGATTGAAACTTGTTTATTGCCACCTTTTTATGTTACTGTTACTGGCACTTTAAAATGTTACTGCTACTCCATTTCTCTCTCTCTCTCACTTAAGTTAATCTTATAATCAGGCTCAAGCTCAGTAAATATATTAAAAAAATAATATTTGTCTCCCTTTTACATAATAAGTAATTTCTTCATCTTAATTAAATTATTATGTAAAAAGATATCAGCATTTAAAAATTTCCTTTACCTTTTCTCGCCATTATAGACACTGAAATTCCTATTGTGAAACAATCGACAAGTCCAGCGCCGCAGCAGCAGCAGCAACACTCCCAGCAGCAGCAGCAGCATCTCCAGCAGCAACTCCAGCAGCAGCAGCAGCACAATGCAACATCCTTTGCCGGCGCAACAGCACTGCTGCATATTAAAACTGAGCAGAATGCTTTGCTTACCCCGCACCAGCTGCAGCAGCAACAACAGCAGCAGCAGCACAGCTTACACGGTGCAGCAGGCGGCAATAGCAGCAACAACAATGCCCACCAGCAGCAGCAACAGCAACCGCTGGCCATTCCGCACCGACCGCTGCTCCATAATTTGCTCAGCGGCGGTGCCATCCACAATCCGCATCACAGAAACTACACGACGGCCACAACAGGTGAATAATACACATTAAAATTAATTTACTTATATTTTTATGCAAGGAAATGAAGGCGAATACAATTGAGATCGAAAAAGATAATGCAATTGATATCTCTTTATCACGTCAAGTCCTTGGAAAGATCATAATTATGCATAAATTCGAGATGAAAATGTTTGTTGTTTTTTATTTGTTATAATGAAATTCAATTTTATTCTGCTTTTATTAATTTGTTCCTTAAGAAATTGCATTTAATTGCTAGTAATTAATCATTCTTCAGCCTTAAATTGATAAAAATAAACTTTAGAAAAATTCAGAAAAATGTTAACTTCAAAATCTAGCAAAGAAAAACCGGGAAACTCTATTAAAGTTTATTCCAAAAGTGGCAACTATAAGAACTAGTACTAGTTCCCAATATTATCCACAGTGCACTGCCTAGTGAGGCGAGCGTGTCCAGTCGCAAGGTGAACCACTGCACACGCCCTCGACTCGATTCGTTATACTTATAGTATATATATGTATATTCATGTCCATATCGATTGCTAATTACCCCTTTTCTTTCTCGTCCTCGTCCTCGCTCCCGTTCGCAGGTTCATTTCCGCCCAGTCCCGCCGACAGCGGCGTCTCCGATGTGGACAGCTCCAGTTCCGGCGGCCAGCCCTGCGCCGACGAGCTGAAGGCGCGCCTCGGGATGCCACCGGCCTCTTCCGCGGCCAACAACAACAACAACTCTGCGTCTGCGTCGGCATCTGGATCTGCGTCCGCATCGGCAGCAGCCGCAGCAGCAGCAGCAGCGGCGGCGGCAGCAGCACACCTTCACACTGGCACATTTCTGCATCCGAATTTATACCAGAACAATGCGGCGAATTCGCTGAGGAACATATGGAATCGCAGTGTTGGGGGTGAGTATATATACTGTAAAGCATTTGGTTATCCTTTCGGTTAAATTTGGTTAAAACGAAATAGGCATGTTGTGCAAAAAGCATTAGATGAACAGAAATATGATTATGGTAATTCTAAAATGTCAGGAAACGTTAAATAAGACATAAATTAATAGAGTTCCTTTCCTCAATGTCATGTTAATATTTATCATAAAGATAACTTTAGTTGTAAAAAAAAACGAAAGTAAAGTTAACACCCTATCTATATATAGATACATCAAATTAAATCTATTACCGAAATTATCAAATAACTGTTTTTGTATAATATTCAAATTGAATGACAATTTTTAGGGAGATTTGGTTTGCATTGGTTTAGTCTTTCAAGCTCGACTTAAAACGGATTTGCTCATATCTTTGCCAATTAATCACATAACCTAATGTGGCATTTGCGTTTTTTTTTTTTATCAATCTGAACTTAGGATAATCTGTTGCATACATAATGCACTTCTAATCCGAGCTTGCTGTATTTTGTTGCTGTAAAAATGTCAACGCTCAAACACACACACACTGTGGCATTACAATCAATTGCAATGAGACTGTGTGTGCTGCACTCGCTGCTTTTATGCTCTCTGCCCGCATCCGTATATATGTAGGGGTGCGTGTGCATTTATCGCTGTCAGTGTGTGTGTGCAAGTTGCTGTATAAAAATCTGTGGTCATCGACACATTGCCTTTGCGCAAATTGTGAAGGTCACAACGACAACGAAAGCAGCAACAGAAAAAGCAGCAGCAGCAACAACAACAACAGCAGCAGCGCCAATGTGGCAATAATGGCACTCTGGCTCTCTCTCGCACTCTTTTCCCCTCTTCGCAGAGAGAGCAACTGCAACGAACAAGAGCGAGCCCCACACGAGCCAAACACGAACAGACAAAATGAACGAACGAAAGCGTCCGTTGCTCTCGCGTTTGTAAGTGTGTGTCTTTGTGAGAGAGTGCTGCTCACTTTTGTTTTTATTCAGTTGGAGACTGACCCCCCACCTCCCCCTCGCAACCTATCTCTCACTCGAACTGGCTGAGCCGTGGAATTGGGCAACGTCAGGCAACAGCAACAACTATAACAGCAACGCCGGATGTAAAAAAAAATAAACTTACTAAATAGCATACAAAATTATACCTGTGCCACTACACACTCACACATAGGTGGAAACGGTGTGAAATAGTCGCCAGTGATCGCTGAATTACCATGGGATAGATCGGGATTCAAGCAATAAAATATTTAGTTCGGGAAATACTCTAAATATTGGAAAAAATTTATTTCACTTTATTATTTAAAATAATATATACATATTGTTTTATTTAAATAATATTAAGAAATAATACAAAACACTTATTTTCCATGAAAATATTAAAAGAAAATAAGGTCTTTGGCTAACTTCACTAAAATCGTTGCCTACTTTTTGGCGGAATATTATAGAAAGAATGTTTTTAACCCGATTCAGTTGATTTTCAAAAATTTAAGACTTCTTAAAACATAATGTACAATTTTTTAAATTTTTTTCAGTGCCCGACAATTACTATGGCAGCAGTGGCGCTAGTAGCGGTGGCGGTCAGCCGGGATCGGGGGGTAATCCCCAGGCTCCTGGTTACCTGCCCACGTCCTACTTCACGTCACCGACGGCAGCAGCGGCGGCGGCCTCGCAGCGCGGTGCCACCCTTAACGGCTATCATTCCCTACACCAGCAGCAGCAACAGTCGCAGCAGCAGCAACAGGCCCAGCAGCAGCAGCAGCTGAGCCACCAGCAACTGTCGCACCAGCAGCAGCAGGCGCTGCATCAGCAACTGCAGCAGCAACAGCAGCAGCAGCAACAGGCGCAGCAGCAACAACAGCAGCAGCAGCAACACCCGCACTCGCAGCTGAACGGAGCGCATCCGCACTCACATCCGCACTCGCATCCACATCCGCATTCGCATTCGCATTCGCATCCGCATTCCACAATCGCTGCAGCGGCTGCAGCAGCTGCCGCAGCCTCCGTGGTCAGCAGCAGCAGCAGTGCCGTGGCAGCGGCGGCAATGCTGAGCGCCAGTGCAGCAGCGGCGGCAGCGGCCAACGCCTCCTCGTCCTCATCCTCGGTGATCCAACCGGCGACGTCCAGCGTCAGCTACGATCTCTCCTACATGCTGGAGCTGGGCGGCTTCCAGCAGCGCAAGGCGAAGAAGCCGCGCAAGCCCAAGCTGGAGATGGGCGTGAAGCGGCGCAGCCGGGAGGGCTCCACCACCTATCTCTGGGAGTTCCTGCTGAAGCTGCTTCAGGATCGCGAGTACTGTCCGCGCTTCATCAAGTGGACGAACCGGGAGAAGGGTGTCTTCAAGCTGGTAGACTCCAAGGCGGTCTCGCGACTGTGGGGCATGCACAAGAACAAGCCGGACATGAACTACGAGACGATGGGCAGGGCGCTGAGGTACTACTACCAGCGCGGCATCCTGGCCAAGGTGGATGGCCAGCGGCTGGTCTATCAGTTCGTCGATGTGCCCAAGGATATTGTGGAGATAGACTGCAATGGTGTCTGAGGGGAAGGAGGCCTGTAAATATAAAGGATCAATGGGTGAAGGATCAGAGCAAGATATAGTGGTTCTCCGGGGGAAAATCTGGGTCTGGGATTGGTCAAAGCAACCGGCTAGCGGCAATAGTGGCTTCCACAGCCACGCGAGGGCGGGATATAAGGATAACTTGATCGATGATAACGATGATTTCTTTGTACATGCGTTAAGTTACACACACACACACACACTTTTAGCTGATAGTCCCAATACGCGTATGCATATATATACCTATGTGTATCCACACCCTGTGTCCTGTACCCTATACATACACCCCGATATAATGATGATCTATTCATTTGGCGTTAGTGTTGTACTTGTAACTGTAATTTTAACTGTAAAACTGTAAACTCTAAACTGTAACGGTACGTTTAATTAATGAATATTGTTATTATTGGTTATTATTATTACGATTATTAATATTATTATTATTATTATTGCTATATTGCTATATCGCTATATTGCTATTGCTATGGATTGATTCATATTGATATTTGATAAACGTGTGTAATATGTAAAAATGAGCTACAAGAAATTCTCTATCTCTATCCGAAGATCTAAAGCTAAATCTAAATCTAAATCTAAATCTAAATCTAAAGTGTACATTGAGTAACTGTATATGCCTAGCCTAATATCTTTTCAAACTGCCCCCCAAGCTTACCCGCTGCCGTAGGCTAAAGCCTTGCTGATCTGAAGGATCAGGGCAGTGGTGTCTGTGCTTGGGCCAATTGTTTTTGTTGCTTATTTTATAAAAAAAAGATGGAATGAGATGGAAATTTATTATTTCATAGTTTTATAGTTACTTTTAGGACTACAATTAGGTTATTTATTTAAGTGTTTCTCCATCTAAACCCCTTAACTGTCTCCCAAACGAAAACACAAAACATACACACCCATCCTATAACTGGAGGTAACAACCCAGGCAACCTGGTGGTCTAAACTTTCTTTGTAATTATTATTTCGTAAGTCTTGTATATTTGCAAACAACTCACAGGATACAAACCCGAACGAACACACTCCTTGAGCAGTCTTAGAACACCAAACACCTCACACACTCAACTCAACTCTCTCGATCTGAAGATTATCTTTCTTGAAAGACCAACCATTGTATTTTTTGTTAACGTCACACTGCCGCAGATCGAAACAGAAACCCCTGAACAGAACAGAACAGAACAGAACAGAACCAGAGATATAGATTCAGTTAGCTTCACACACTGCAACACCGCAATCCTCAATGCAATATATACCGACAACAATTTCCAAACACTGCCCAAAACGTGCAATCTCTTGAAAGGAAGCAAACCCTTGAATAGGACAAAAAAAAAAGAGAATAAAACCAACTCCTAGTTCTTTAATCTACTTCTTTAATAGTTGCGTTCTCTAAGTACCTTTATCTATTATTATTATTATTATTATTATGTATGTGTACGTGAAGATGAAATCTACAATATATCATTTTGTTTATGATGATTGATTGGTTGATATGATATGATATGATACGATGCGAAAATAAACAAAGTGAGTCTTGAGTTCAACTCTCTGTTCATTGTAAACAATTTTTTATGATTATTTTTTATTTTTTAAATAAAATTATTATTTCAATTTGTGCATGCGTTTTATTTACCACAAAAAAAAAATATATATATATATATATATATATAGAGAAAAAAGAAACCCCAACAGAAAGAGAAACCGAAAGTAGTTCGTAAGCAAAAGATATGATACAAATATATGGAACCCGCTACAAATTTGGAATCTAGATATACCTCCCATGACAAGTACATAAGTTATAGCATATTCAAAGTCTATATAGGATAATACCAATATTTATATAATCGCGTCTCACGAGACAAGAGCACATATTTTAGATAAAGTCGTCGGATTGGTGTATTTTGTAGTTCTAAGCGACACAAACACACACACACAGTACACACCGCCACACATCGCGAGGTCTCAGTTTATGAGGTTTCCCCCACATCGGATCATGGATATTTATATATGTATGTCTATATACCATATAAATCGGTTATTAGTTATTAGAGGATGCGTATTCCAATGTTATAAGGATGCCCAAGGAGCTAAGTCGCACCCACAAAACACAGGCAGAAGAGGAATCGAACAAGATATTAGCAAAAGATTACGACTCGAGTACAACGAAATCTGAGCCATACCTCCACAGAAGGCAGCTTTAAATCGAGACAGTACTTCCTCGTTTTGATTTCCGGAAGCTCCCAGAAAGACTTTCTCTCACTCGAACCCCCAAATATTTATAGTATAGTATATGCCTAGCACGACGATAAACTGTACATAAACAACTTCTGGACCTCATGTTTCCACTTGGTTATAAACGTAAACAACGTATTTTAAATATATAATATATATATACTTACACACCAATTATCTGTTAAATTGGATAACCCCCGAATGCTGGATAAGACCAACTAAATTAAATACGAAGGAATATCGATGCCATCGGGCAGGATTTCTATACTAGGCTAAGTACAACCGACAAAAAAAAAACACTCTATTGGTAACTCGAAAAAGATAAACGAACCGAACTATATAGCTTTTAAATTGAATGTGCGATTATTTCCATATATATAAATTTATGGTATTGCAACACAGATTGGTTTAGATAAATATGTTGAATGGATTAATATGAATTACGAATATTATGACTAACCCTAAGTTAGGAACTTTTCACATTTGTTTTTCGACTTTTTGTTCAATCTTTGTACATTTAACAGACAGCTTTTGATCTGTCTGTCGATGAGAAATCAGCTAAAGCCAGCCACAATATATATAAAATATATATACTTTAATGCATATTTGTAGTAAGGGAATGAACGTTGGATCGATGACACGATATGGCATGTAGGTGAATTTTATGGATAGAGCAAGCGAACGGATTAGATTAATTTTTATAAGAACGCATTAAGGCAGAAAACGAAGCAAGAACAAGAGTCACAAGCTAGCATAATTATTTACTGTTATGACAACATAAGAGTTTTAAGGTTTTTAGCTAAATTTTGTATATTTTAATCTACAAACTATAAAATATATATATATATATATTATCTGTTTTATAAATAACAATAAACGATAATGTGTTTTTATTCCCGATTTTAAATGCGGATCACTCTTGGTCTCTTTAACTCGTTCAAATTTAAATATCGCGGCAAAAGTACAGTACTCGCTAGATTTTCCGTCGCCAACTGGTCACACTCCACGGCTCACAGACGCTATTGACACTAGCGCTGCCAGATGTATATACTTCATATAACAGTTTAAACAGAATATCGATATATTGGTATATTTTTTCCATCCCTACTTCGATTTGCGGTCACAAAATACTTTTGGTATGTGAGTATTTTCTTGGTACAGTTGAAAGATATGTGAAGACCTTAAAATTAGCAAGTAAATAATTCATAAATTTATGTTTCATGTTAATCAAAGAAACCCCTAGAGTGGATACATGAAATTTTATTGTATTACAATACAACGACACGAAAAAATATCGCACAGACAACCGCCAACGATGTATCGCAACTATCGTGAGCTGTCAAAACATCGATAGCCGCCACCATCGATAGCTGCATTATATCGGCCACGGTCACACTGTCTACAAATACATAAAAAACATTTTTTCTTGCAAAGTATTTGTCATTGTCCACATTTCACGTTTTTCGATGCGTTTGTGGATAAAATAACGCACAGTGAACGACCTCAAATGGTGGCCGACGCGACGGCAATAGCGATGCGAATAACTATGAATTGACGCCAAGTTGCATAACGTCCGTCGCTGGTTAGTGTCAGTGTGCTCGGCTCGTCGCGTTCCGTTTCCTCCGTCGCTTCGCAATTTCCAGAAAGCAAAACCTCACCACACCACGCACACACACACACACACACACACGCGAAGCAAGCAGCGCGGCGGAAAAAAACAAGCGAGGAGTGAATGTGGACTACCTCGCCGAATGTGCGTGATTCCCCCCGTTCCCCGAGTCTGAGTGTGGCATAGCCGATGCGCTGCACTGATCCCCGCTCCCCCCACAACCGATCCGTCGCCGCCCACGCCACTGCAGCAACCAGCAGTCGCAGCACATACACACCAATACCAACAAGCAACGGCCCGCAGCCAGCACCCATACCAGCGCACCCAAGCACCGCGCAGCACGGCCGACAAAGAAAGAGCGCTGCTGGCTCTCTCTTCCTCTTCGTACAGTTCCTACGGCTGAAAATCAGCAGCGGCGGCGGTAGCAGCGGTTTCCGCGGCGCAGTAAAGGAGGCTTGCATGTGAACGGGAACGGAGCAGTAATAGCAGCTAAGGCAGCAGCAGCAGCAGCAGCATGAGTCTCATGGCCACGCCAATGCCCGCAGCGGCCGCGGCGCCATCATCATCGGCCAGCAGTGGAAGTGGCTCCTCCACTCCTGCCCCGGCCAACAATAACAACAACAACAATAACAACCTGCCGTTTGAAAAGGACAAAATCTGGTACTTTAGCAACGAGCAGCTGGCCAATTCACCCAGCCGAAGGTGCGGGATCAAGGGCGACGATGAGCTGCAGTACCGCCAGATGACCGCCTACCTAATCCAGGAGATGGGCCAGCGACTGCAAGTGTCACAGCTGTGCATCAACACCGCGATCGTGTATATGCATCGATTCTATGCGTTCCACTCCTTCACACACTTCCACCGGAATTCGATGGCCTCGGCCAGCCTGTTCCTGGCCGCCAAGGTGGAGGAGCAGCCGAGGAAGCTGGAGCATGTGATTCGGGCCGCCAACAAGTGCCTGCCGCCGACCACCGAGCAGAACTATGCAGATCTCGCCCAGGAGCTTGTCTTCAACGAGAACGTGCTGCTGCAGACGCTCGGCTTCGATGTGGCCATCGATCATCCGCACACGCATGTGGTGCGCACCTGCCAGCTGGTCAAAGGTAGGCACACAATACCAATCCGCTCTAATGCCATGTCCTCCCATGATACCCCAAGGCCATGTCGGATGGTAGCCGGTTGAGCGATTGAGTACTGATTACTATGGTATATTTTAGCATGCAAGGATCTGGCGCAGACCTCGTACTTCTTGGCCTCGAACAGGTATGCGCTACTCTCCCTATGGTAATCCCTCCTCCTCCACCTCCTCCCAGACGTGCTTCAGAGGTGCTCCAAATTGGAGCTCTGGTATAAGCAGTGTGTGTGTGTGTGTGTGTGTTTGTGTGCGGGTGTGTGGCTCGTAGGGTCAGGTCCTGCCCAGAAAGCAGGCAGCTCTGCAGTCTGTCCGCCTACCTGCCTTGCAAATCTAGCCCCAGGTAACAAAGAAAAGGTGAGGACTTAGAGCCAGAGTCACAGCAGGCAGCCTTGAAAGAGCCAGCATCTTAAAAAAGAAAAAGGAATAAGTTTCTTGATCCCCGCGCTAATTATCCTCTGTTGCCTGGGAAAACCTGCCAAATGTCAAGGAAAACTCTTGTAATTCCCGGAAAGAAAAAGTACGGTCCAAGGTAGCAACTCTGCGCGTTAATTATCCCTCCGGAAATTCGCTAAAGTTTCGCGGAATAATCTGTAATTCGAGGAAAGGAAACCATGTATCTGTGGCTTGTAATCTAGTCCTTAATTTGTAATTTTTGTTCGGGGAAGTCTCCTTAAAATAAAGATTCGGAGAGATCTCCTCCTCCGGGTTCACCGATTAGAAGAAGCCATACCAAACCGCCTGCACACACTCACCCAACAAACATAAAAACTGCATTCTACTTTTTAAACTGTATCTAAACCTAACAACAATCCATGGCACACACCACACAGCCTGCATCTGACCTCCATGTGCCTGCAATACCGCCCCACGGTGGTGGCCTGCTTCTGCATTTACCTCGCCTGCAAGTGGTCCCGCTGGGAGATACCGCAATCGACCGAGGGCAAGCACTGGTTCTACTATGTGGACAAGAGCGTCTCGCTGGATCTGCTCAAGCAGCTGACGGATGAGTTCATTGCCATCTACGAGAAGAGCCCGGCGCGTCTCAAGTCCAAACTCAACTCGATCAAGGCGATCGCCCAGGGAGCGAGCAATCGGACGGCCTCCAAGGACAACAAGCCCAAGGAGGACTGGCGGGTGAGTGAGATGATGAAGGGATATCACTCGAACATCACGCCGCCGCCAGAGCTGGTCAATGGCAACGATAGTCGCGAGCGGGACAGGGATCGGGAGCGGGACAGGGAGCGGGAACGAGAGCGCGATTCGTCGTCGTCGTCGCTATTGCCGCCGCCGGCGATGGTGCCGCAGCAGAGACGATCGGATGGCATCCACCAGCGCTCGTCCTCGGTGTTGGGTGTGTCAGCCAACGGCTCCTCCTCATCGTCGTCGTCCTCCAATCACAAGTTGCCAAACTACCAAGGCGGCATGCCGCCTGACCAGCATCCAGGTGAGTGTCCTGCCTCTTCCCCCGTCGTAGTTAAGAAACGGAAGTGACAGAGCTTGTTCCCTTTCCGCAGATCACAAGTCGAAGCAGCCGGGCTATAGCAGACTGCCCTCCGGTCACCAGCGCAGCAGCAGCAGCGGCGGGCTCAGCTCCTCCTCGAGCAGCAGCAGTACCAGTCAAAGGAGCAACTCTTCATCGTCGTCGTCAAGCCAGCCTGGTCGCCCGTCTCTGCCGGTGGACTATCACAAATCATCGCGCGGCATGCCGCCCGTGGGCGTGGGAGGTATGCCCCCGCACGGCAGCCACAAGATGCCACCGAGCTCCTCCAAGCCTCAGCCGCCGCCGCAGCAGCAACAGCTACCGCCGCCCAATCATCCATCCGCCTCCAACTCATCGTCGGCATCATCGAGCATGTCCTCCAAGGACAAGTCGCAAAGCAGCAGCAAGATGTATCCGAACGCACCGCCGCCGTACAGCAATAGTGCACCTCCCAATCCGCTGATGTCGCGCGGCGGTTATCCGGGCGCCAGCAGCAGTAGCAATGGATCCCAGCCACCGCCCCAGGCCGGCTACGGCAGCGGCCACCGCAGCAAATCCGGCTCCACCGTCCACGGCATGCCGCCCTTCGAGCAGCAGCTACCCTATTCCCAGAGCCAGGGCTACGGTCACATGCAGCAGCAGCAGCAGCAGGTGGTGCCACCGCCTCAACAGCAGCAACAGATGCCGCCGGAAGCACAGCCGCCGCAGCAGCAGCAATCGTCACAGTCCAAGATGTCGCTCTTTAGTCCCGAGTGGCCCGACATCAAGAAGGAACCGATGGCGCAGCCATTCAACGGCCTGCTGCCACCACCGCCTGCGCCCCAGGGCCACGACTACAAGCTGAACAATCATCCGCGCGACAAGGAAAGTCCCAAGAAGGAACGCCTCACGCCCACCAAGAAGGACAAGCACCGCCCTTCGACCATGCCCATGGGCAGCAGCAGTAGCAGTAGTTCCTCCGCCTCCTCGGCTTCGTCGAAGCCCATGCTGCCGCCTCACAAGAAGATGTTGCCACACGGCGGCCCCGGCGATCTGTTGGTGCCAAATCCCGGCGAGAGCGGCAGCAGCCTGAAGCGAGCCAACGAGATTTCCGGCAGCCAATACGGACTGAACAAGCTGGACGAGTTGGACAGCGGCACTCAGCCACGCGAGAAGCTGCGCAAGCTGGACAACAGCAGCGGGCTGCCCACGTATTCGAGCTACGAGGAGAAGCACACGCCTCTGAACATGTCCAACGGGATTGAGACGACGCCGGATCTGGTGCGCAGCCTGCTGAAAGAGAGCCTGTGTCCGTCGAATGCCTCGCTCCTCAAGCCGGATCCGTTGACCATGCCGGGTCTCAAGCCGCCGGCTGAACTCTTAGAGCCCATACCCCCGACGCCGCCAATCAAGAAGGAGCCGGGCATCACTCCTCTGCCCAGTCTATCGACTGTCGTCGCGGCACCGGCCGTGGAGATGGATATGGTCACCAAACTGGCCGCCGGCGAGATCAAGGAGGAGAGCAGCAGCAGCAAGTCGGAGAAGAAAAAGAAGAAGGACAAGCATAAACACAAGGAGAAGGACAAGTCCAAGGACAAGACGGAGAAGGAGGAGCGCAAGAAGCACAAGAAGGACAAGCAGAAGGATCGCAGCAGCAGCAGTGGCAGTGCCCCCAACAAGGACGGCTCGCTGGGCAACGAACCGCTGAAGATGGTAATGATCAAGAATCCCAACGGCAGCCTGCAAGTGGGTGCGTCGGCGCCGCTAAAGCTCAAGATAAGCAAGAACAAGGTGGAGCCGAACAACTACTCGACGGCGACCGGTATGGCGGGAGCTCCAGGCTACGGCTTGCCACCAGCCACGGCTACCACGACATCGTCGGCGCCTCCCTATGCCAGTAGCAGCAGCGGTGGCGGCGGTGGTGGTGGTGGAGGCTACAGCTCTTCGGGCGGCAGCAGTTCCGGCGGCAGCAGCAAGAAGAAGCACAGCGATCGTGATCGCGACAAGGAGAGCAAGAAGAGCAAGGATTATGCGAAATACAATGGAGCTGGAGCTGGATCTGGAGGAGGCGTCACCGGTGGTGTCTTTAATCCTCTTGGCGGTGCTGGCGCCGCAGCCTCAATGGTCGGTGGCGGAATGAGCGCCCCCCTAATCAGTGCCGTTCCGCCATCCATGCTGCTGGCGGCGCCCACCAACCCAGCTCCGCCGCCCATGGGCCTGGCACCGCCTTCTCTGCCATCCTCCTCCGCATACAACAAGAAGTAGTAGTGGTAGCGAGTCCCATTTTTTTATATATCTATGTGTATAGAGGAATCAGCTCTTCTGTCAGTCGATGCTAGATGCTAGTTGTTAGGTTTGTTTCACCTTTAGTTAAGCCCAAGAACGTAGAGTACTAAGGAATGCGGGAGAGTCGGGATGCAAAGCGACGAGATGGAAGGCGGAAGTGGAAGCGGAAGCGAAAGCGGAAGCTGGCTGATGGCGATGGAGAACGCAGAACTCAAGCAAGCGAGAACTTTATATTGTACAGCATTAATTAATTTATAATTATAAATACATAGAGCATACATACATACACCGTACACACACCACATATACACGTGCATAAAGCAGACTAGTTTGTAAGGCATCCGAATCGGAGAAACGAGTCCGCGTCCGGGTCAAGTACGGGCTTTGTGAGACACAGAACCATTCTTCTGAGCAACCGTCTTAGCATTTAAGTTAGCAAATCAAATACAATATATGCTGTACATAGCCACACAAAAATAACCCACAGGAAACCACACACTGAGAGATATATAGTACCGACTTCCGCTTAGCAAATATGTATACCCAAGAAATAGAAGCCAAGACAAAGTAAGAGAACTTCAGAATATCCAAGGAACGACGACTAAGCAGGAGAATTCAAAGAAGAGAATTCGAGGAGGAGCGTAGAAACGAAAGCCAGCGCTTTGATTTTAAATTGAAGACGCCAAAAAAACAACAACTACATGATAAATTATTTAAATTTAAATTAAAGAAAACCTAGTTGCTAAAGCGAAAGTAAAGAGAAGGATGATGAGAAGGCGAAGTTGTGTATCTTTAGTTAGAAAAGTTCTTTCCTTTACCCCTCACTCTCTCTTGATTTTTTTTAACGTTTATTGCCCCTTTATCCAACCAACCAACTAACCAACCGACCGACCGATTTCCAAATTAGTTTCCTCACAAACACTTAGCAATATTTATCATATTATTATTATTATTAATATACAGTAATGTATTTTTGTCAATGAAAAGATAACTAAATAGAGATCTGAATTGTTTCAGCGGAGGATATTATGTTTCAAGATCGCCTGGAACGTGTTGACGTGTAGCTTTCATTTGTTTTTAGTTTACTTTTTAATTGTAGACTTAAGAACAAAACCACAATTACCACAAACAAACAAACAAAACAAAATAAAAAACGAATTATGCGAAAAAAAACACACTTAAAAACTAAAAAATTTGAATAAAAACAAAAATTGTTGTGCAAACACAGAGAGAAAACCAGAAAACAAAAAACGTTTAAAAATTATCGAAAAAATGCAAGCGAAAACTAAGCTAAAACGATTAAAAATGCTGCTAGAAAATGAGGAAAACTCTACAAAACAAAAGTTAGGCATATAGAAACTATATCTATCTATATTCGAGGCAGGAAAATGATAATGAAATGAAATTTTATGTAATTTTCGGCTAAGGCAAGAAAAAAAATGGTTAAAGCGAACGTTGCGCGTTTTTCAAAACTATTCGTATTCGTATTCGATTTCTCTTACTACTGCATTAAGCTGCAAGCATATATAGCTCTAAACTATCACCACACACACCCCAAACACACATAAACACACACATCTTAACCCACATACAAATCACCGATTAAACCATTTACTTTTAAGTTGATGAAACCCCCGAGGAAAACCCGTTTTTCTTTCTGGAGCGAATGCGTAATTTGCATCTAAGATTTAGATTTTTCTTTTACATACTTATTATTGGTCCCCCCAACCACCATATTGTCCCCGATCCCAAGTCTTTTCCCCGCCCCTAACTTAAGTTTTTTGTACATACTTAGAAAGCAAATGGAAAACCCGCCGCTCGGCTGGTCGACGGGCTAGTGTCGGGTTCCATTGGGATTATTTGGTTGTGCATTCGAATATGGACGCACTCGACACTGGCACGCCGACCACGCGGGCGGCACGAATAAAAATCTTCAAAAACCAGGCAAAAAATTCTAAACAAAAAATCTATAAAAATGCGAAAAAATAAATCACAAAAAAATCAGGAAAAAATTAATTTCAATTGTGTGTTTTCATTACGGGATAATGGGGGATTCTTTTTAAACATTTTTGAATCTAAAGTTCCTAAGCTCTGTTATGTGCTTTGTTAGCCTCAAAGAACCGTTTAAAATCAATGGTGTTTGAGGTTGGGTAATCATCAGGCAATCTTAGCCTCAATTATTATTTCAAATACCGTCAAAAATGTACTTTTTTGAAGTTTAAACAATGAATTGAAATAAAACGGATTTAAGTTTGGTTAAAATACAAAGAAAAAGGAGCCGATAATCAAGTTTAACAAAATATATTTCGATTTTAATACCCTAAAGTCTCCTAAATCTTCTTTTATGAGAAGATACTAATGACTAAGTTACCCCTCAGCCGATAATATGATTGAGGATCCAGTCCAAGTAGCTGCTGATACGCGTGAATACGGCCGGAAATCCCACCTGACAGCCCATGGTGGTGCCGAAAGAGGTGGATCCAATTAGATAACTGATATTATGCTCTCTGTAGACCAACGGACCGCCGGAATCGCCATGGCAGGTGGACTTGCCGCTGGCTGTGCTCATGCATATCATTTTCTCGGACACCGCTCCGCTCCAGTACATCCGGCACACAGCATTCGGCATAACGGGCATCTCCACGTATCTCAGCACTGGCGAGACCGTGTCAGAGGCATCGCTATCCCTGCCCCAGCCGGAGGCAGAAGCCCTCACGGAGTCGTAGGTGGGAAAGGATCCGTTAAGACGACGCGGCAGACTGGTGGCTTGGATGCGTTCCGTGAAGGCGACGAAGATGGGCAGCCGGATGAGCGAAATGTCATTGGCCACCGTGCTGGCCGAGTAGTTGGAGTGGACAATGATCCCCGCCTTGCCCACCACAATCCTCCGCTGGCCCAGCTCGGTTTCGTCCTGGATGTTGATGGCACCAAGGTAAACCGTTACAGATTCTGCTCTGTCCATGCAGTGGGCCGCTGTGATTATCCAATAGTGCGAGATCAGGGTGCCGCCGCACCAGGTGCTGACGTTCCCACCAAAGGAGACGTTCAAACCCGCCTGGTAGGGGAACTGACCCACCTCTGCCGGTTCGCCGTTAGTGATAAATGGCTCCACATCGTTCTGGAACAGAGGAACAGCCGAACAGGACACAAATAGGAGGACACAGGATATGAAGAGTTTAAGCATTTTGGGTTGATTAAACCAGCTACAAGGTATTTTTTACTGTTTATATAGGGAGAAGAGCAGGTGTTATCATAGTAGAGGCACCTGCTGAAACCTTCCACTTGGAATTTGGAGCACCCTCAGAGCAGGGATTAAAGCCACAGACAGGCAACAGATAATAATTCAACAACAGTTTTTTATTGACTCATTGCTATCGGTATGTGACCTTAGAAAAATTATAGACAAACCGATGTTAATTTCTACAAAAAATTTAAATAAATTAGAATTACTGATAAAGAACGAATAACAAACTAATTTTTATAAATATGTTTGCTTGCTGATAATATTATCTCTTCATTTTATTATAATGCGCAGTTAATAAAGATAATGTTAGGTAGTCAAAAAATGGAAATGTAGCATACTTTATGGTCATATTTTAAAAAGCAAAACTACCTTATTCATTGAAGTATGTAAATATAATGGAAAATAAGTATAAATATTATTATATTATGACATTACTTATTTAATATATGTATATAAATTAAAAACAAGAAAAGAAGCTAACTTCGACACTCCGAAGTTTTTATACCCTTGCAGTCTGCCATTAGATCAAAGAATCCAAACTTAAAATCCACATAACTAAGTCAAAAATGCATTAATTTCAAGCTTTTCTGAGTTAGTTTTAATTTGTTTAAGAAATCTATATACTGAGATACAGGTTTAAATAATTTACTATTTAAGAAGATGCCTAGTTTGACTCTCCAGATGATGCTGATCAAGAATATATATGATATATGGGTTCGGAAATGACTCCATCACCACGTTACAGACTTCCCACTAAAATTATAATACTGTGCAAGGGTGTAAAAATACTATACCTAAGAAGTCTGATAAATAGCTCTCACAATAATAGCATTTCAATAATTACATTGCATTACTAAATATGAAATATATTATATATTAATAATAATTAACCGACAATTTTCAATACGTTTATGCAATTGGGAACCCTCCACTCTACCCCTCTAACTGAAGTGTGTTGCTATCGAAAAAAGCCATAATAAAATAAACCAAAGACCTGTGTAGTTATAATTATTATTCTTTTAGCAATCAAGTGGCGTTCTGATCAATGGAGTAAGATTATCCACAATCTCTGGCATTATGACCAATTCGTACGATTATACACGACAAGTTGGTGGAAAGATTACCCAGCCATAAATCCTCAATCGGGCGGATGAAGTACGTCAGTGGCAGAGTTAGTTAACTAGGGAAAACATGCAAATCAGATTGGTTCTCATCGCTCTGCTGATCGCTGTTCAGGCAGAATCGATCTGCTGCCTGGATCTGGGTCATGGGATCAATGGGAGGATTGCTGGCGGTGAACTGGCCAGTGCTAATCAGTTCCCCTACCAAGTGGGCCTGAGCATCGAGGAACCCAATGATCTGTTCAGTTGGTGTGGAGCCAGCTTGATCTCCGATCGATATGTCCTAACGGCAGCACATTGTGTTGACAAGTACGTGTAGTAACCTTCCTTTTAATTCCACGAATTTGGTTAATCTAACATTCTTTAACCTCTCACAGTGCTGTTTCCATCACCTACTACTTGGGTGGAGTACAGCGGCTGGCACCCCGTCAGCTCATCCGATCAGGGCAGCCCAAAGTCCATTTACATCCTGGTTGGAACAGTGTCTCCCTGGAGAATGACATTGCTGTGCTACGTTTACCCGAGGCGGCTGCCTTGGGGGATTCCATAAGACCCATTAGATTGCCAGGAACCTCGTCCAAATATTCCAGCTATGACTACGTTCCGGCCACAGCCTCCGGTTGGGGTCGCATAAATGATGGTTAGAACCCTGTCATACCTAAATTTGTTTATTATATTAACTACAATTTAATTATTTACAGAATCCTCCGCCATTTCCGATCAACTGCGTTATGTTGTCCGCTTTGTGGAGTCGAATGAGGACTGTCGGTACTCCTATGCCAACATTAGATCCACCAATATTTGCATGGACACCACTGGCGGTCGCTCCACCTGCACGGGTGACTCCGGTGGCCCTCTGGTTTATCATGATTCCTCTCTGGACTCCGATGTGCTAATTGGCATCACCTCGTATGGAAAGAAATCCGGTTGCACCAAGGGCTTCTCCTCGGTCTTTACACGGGTCACTGCCTACCTGGACTGGATTGGCGAGATAACCGGGGTGGTCTATCCCTAGAGTTTTGGCTCCTCGAAGAGCACCAAGCTAACAAGAGTGCTGGGCACTGTAATTATATTAAATGTTGAGCATTTTACGAGCGAATGTGTTTTATTTTTTCATAGGTTAGGATGAGGAAGGGAAGAAATTAAATATTTAATGACAAATATATTAGCAACTCTTTTGGCCAAATAATGCACTGTAGCTAGATGAGCATTTCTAATAATGTGAGTGAAAGTAATTTCATTAAGTAAAAATATTGGTTTTCACTCAAACAAATCCTCCATTCGCTGACTTCTGCGTGTCTGGTGTTTAAAAACGAGCGGTTGACAAAATTGTAATGAAAGTAGCAATATTGCAGTCTAATTTTCGCTTAAATATTAAGAACAACAAGAAAGGAAGCTAACTTCGGCACACCGAAGTTGGTATACCCTTGCAGATTCCAATTGTATAAATTATAATCTATTCCAATATAGTATAATATTAATTACTTTCATATTCATACAATTTTTACAGTTTAACATTTTTTTACATATTTTTACATTTTTACATGTAAGGTAAAATGTAGTTTACCTCCACATTAACCGATCGTTTGTATGGCAGCTATATGATATAGTCGTCCGATTCTTATGAAATTTACAATAAAATTCTAGAAAAATATGAAATAGTATAAATAGTATATAAAATAGTATCTAAAAGTAGAACAGAATATGTTGAAAACTGACAAAGTTATAATTTTTTTTCTAAAAATTTTCCCGATCGTTCCTATAGCAGCTATATGATATAGTAGTCCGATTTTTATAAAATTAAATCCAAAAATCTAAAAAGAATATATAAAGCTTATAAGCGAGAGTTGATCAAGATATGTTAAAAAACAGTCAAGTTATAATTTTTTTTCTACAAATTTACGGATCGTTTGTATGGCAGCTATATGATATAGTTGGCCGATCCGGCTCGTTCCGACATATATACGAGTGAGAGTATATAGAAGACTATCTAAAAGGTTTCATTCAGATAGCTTTAAAACTGAGGGACTAGTTTGCGTAAAAACGGACAGACGGACAGACGGACATGGCTAGATCGACTCAGAATATATATACTTTATAGGGTCGGAGTCCTTCACTGCGTTGCAAACTTCTGACTGAAATTATAATATATAAAAACATATATTTTTACAATAACAACATCAAAGGAGTTGTCCTATTTAATATGAATATAAGAATGTTACATTAAATTTATATCTGTTAGAAAAATATATTCTTTCTTGTTGTAAGAATGCTATTGTTGTTGTTTGGTTAATCAAAACTTAGATTTAAATCTGGACAAATTCAGTACAAACTTATTACCTGATCAAAAATGGGCAGCCGGATGACACGTTGGGACAAAACGGCATCTCCCTTGCCACCATATTAAGAACAGACTGAAATTGATATTTGTAATGAAAGTTTACATTACTTCGTTGTTGAATAATTTTAATTCATTTTATTATCTTTGAACAGTTCCTCGAAGTATTGTTATTAAATATTAAAGATTAGATAAAGCTCAATAGATCTCGCGCACTTATCACAGAAAAAACTTCGTCAATGGATTACACAAGCCCCCTTTCCAAAAAAAATCCCCAGAATTTTGCAGATTGTTTTCCTGTTGTATTATCTCCTATTGGCCCAAAAAACTGTAGAGTCACGGTCGCCACCGTATCTACAGTTTCAAGCAGATCAACTCTCATATCGCCCGGAGTTCGAGGAGCGTTACGTTAAAGGGGGCTGGCCACTCGAGCAGGTGCGGACGAGAGATCAGATAGTGATGGAGAACGTCAATCAATAGGAACGGACTGTCCGGCACGGGTATAAAAGTGGCGGGATGAGCCGGATTGCGCCATACTTTTTATAGGTAGCTCCAGCATGAAAGTTCTCATTGTCTTCGCTTTGGCCTTGGCCTACGCCTCGGGATCGGCCCTTCGCGCCGCTTCTTCCCAGGAGGGACGCATCACCCATGGCGAGGATGCCCGCGCCGACCAGTTCCCCTACCAGGTGGGACTATCCCTGAAGATTGGCTCCTCCTCGGCCTGGTGCGGTGGCTCTCTGATCGGCAACGAGTGGGTTCTGACCGCTGCTCACTGCACGGATGGGTGAGTTTGTACCCCAGATACTCGAATCCTGGATATCCTGGCTAATGTTTCTATTTCCGTCTGCAGTGTTGACTCCCTCGAGGTCTACCTGGGCAGCACCGTTCGCTCCAGCCCCAAGGTCAAGCACCATGTCGACAAGAAGGACATCATCATTCACGCCGACTGGAACAGCCGCACTCTGAGGAACGACATCTCCCTGGTCCGCATTCCCCGCGTGGAGTACAGCGCTGCCATCGACCGCGTTGAGCTGCCCAGGCACGAGTCCCACTACTCCACCTACGATGGCGATGAGGTGATCGCCTCCGGCTGGGGCCGCACCTCCGACGATGCCAGCGCTGTTGCCGCTCACCTGCAATACGCCCACATGAAGGTCATCACCAACAGCGAGTGCAAGCGCACCTACTACACCACCATCCGTGACTCCAACATCTGCGTCTCCACGCCCGCCGGCGTTTCCACCTGCAACGGTGACTCTGGTGGCCCCCTGGTCCTGGCCTCCAGCAAGGTGCAGGTTGGTCTCACCTCCTTCGGCTCTGCCGCTGGCTGCGAGAAGGAGTACCCCGCTGTCTTCACCCGCGTCACCAGCTACCTGGACTGGATCAAGGAGCACACCGGCATCTAAGCTGCTCGCGACTCTTCTCTTTGATAAATAAAATTTTTTGGTATTTTTGAACATAAAAAATTTGGCTTTTGATTACTGGTGGTACTTTGTTCATCAAACAAAGTGATGGTCAAAAGGATTTGAAGGAGCTTCAGCAGGGTTGGGTACTGCATACTAGAATCAGAGCGTAGCTACGACAGCTTAAAAGTAAACGAAAACTCAGGAGCTGTACAGAAAATGCTAACAGCTGGCACCTTAGTTTGTTTTATATTCATGAGCCCAGGATTTAACCGTGAAGATCAGCTAATTTTGAAACATTTGCCAAATAAGATACTTCAGTTGTGCATTACTTAACTTTAACCTCTTTTTTATTGGTATTTATTTTCATCTTTGTGTCGCTCTCTCTCTCTCTGTGACTTGGGAACATAAGTTCGCTCCTCCATGTCATTGCATTCTCTATATAATTTGAGTTTAAAATTTAATTTTGATAGACTTCCAATGGGTCAATAATCATATTATCATATAGGCCTCCAATTCTTGCAGAGTTACTCTATCGCACAGTAAACATTTGGAATGTGTGTCTTCTTTTCATATATAATTAACATTTATACAATTATACAGTGATTGTATTTTCTCCGTTTTTGGGTTTCTGGTTTATAATATATGTTTGTTGTTTGTCTTTTTATTTAAATAGTAAAGAGCGACTGTTACGGACTAACATTACAATTATTACGAATACACACACATACAGTTATACGGAATAAAAATGTAATTTTCATCAATCGGTTTATAAATATTAACTTGCATTTACTTGAGTTATTTTTAGTTTTATTTGATTTAGTATCATTTATCGCCTTTAGGTAGTTGCTGAGGAGGAATAGCGCATAAAAATAACAATATTATAAAAAGGTCTCTATCTCTCTCTGCACATAAAAGACATAGTTCTTATAGTTTTTCGTTTGGACTCTCCCTCTATATAGATTTAATAGTTTGTTTTGGGCATCTTCTTAGTTTGTAAAACGTTCTCAACTTTTTACAATTGTCGGCAATGTGTAATAAATATATTTCTATATATAATTTTGGACTCTTCGTTAGTTGTAGGTTCACATGCTCAGCTTTATATTTGAATTGTGGTGTGCATGCTTAGTGTGTGGTTTGTGTGTGTGTGTGTGTGTGTGTGGGTTTTGGCGCCTAGTTAAAAGTACATACGAAATAACACTAAACTAGCAAAAATGATTATAATACAAAAGCAAACGAACAAGTAAGTACACGATCTGCTGGCGGTGCTCCAAGCGTTGAGGTGGCTTTGTCGCTGACGCTGTCGTTGTTGTTGTTGTTGTTGAAGTTCTAGTTGATCTTGATCCTGTGGTTCTTGTGATGTCTGGAATCGTTGCCGCCGCTGTTCCTCTTCCTGCTGCTGCTGCTGGAACTGCTGCTGCAGCTCCTGCCAAAGCACTTGGCTGTCATCGCTCCCGTTGCCGTTGTTATTAATCAACACCAGCAAATCCTTGACTGCCCTCGATGGCCTTGATCAGCTTGTCCTTCAGCTGCAGGTAGCCCTCGTAGGGCGGCAGGTCCAGGCGATTGAAGCTGCAAGGGTATCTCTTAATTATATGCATTTCTCTTTGAATTATGAGAAAGCTTACCAGGTATGCGCCCTGGGAAAGTTATTGGGCGTGCCCCACTTCTCGATGGTGAACATCTGCGGGCCATTGGAGCCGTACAGCTCCTTGAAACCGTTCATGGGCACCCGCGAAGTGCCGGTGACAAACTGAAGCAGACGCGAGCGCATCTCGTTCGAGAAGGAGAGTACGGCTCGCCAGAACCATTGGATGATGATGTGGTTCATGTGATAGTCGCCCTTGTACAGCGTATTCTCACGCCAGTCTCTCACATCGATGTTCTGTATGCCGCACATTAGCAGCTCCAGTTCGTGCTCGTCAAAGATCTTGATTAGATTCAAGGGAATAATCGAACCGAAGCCGTCCAAAAAGGCCGACATCTGCTCCTTGACACGTGCAACAAAACGCCATTCGATAACGAGTCTGGTTGTAAAGAATTAATCTCAGTATTTCAAAAAGAACGGGCAGTATTTCTTGCCAACTCACTTGATGTATTCATCCTTGTTGTCATTGGTCACGTCTATGTTGGCGCCACCCGGCTTCAGTTCGTGCTGGCTCTTCTGGCCAAAAACGTCCTCGTCCAGGCAGAAAGTCAGTTCCAGGATGCGTGGATCGTTCTCCTTGATCCACATCAGCGAGTTGTAATACTCCGTGTCCACCGACTCCATGTCCTTCAGGTCAATGGGCTTCTGCAGCATCATCTTGTAGAAGGGACGAATGAAGAAGGCATCCAGCAGCTTGCCATGGTACACAGCCATGCCCGCTATGCGGCCAATAAATCTGCGGCGAAATTTGTTAAGTTTTTTTTTTAAATCCTTAAAAACGACATACTTAAAGTAACTTAAATGCTCCTCGTTGCATAGACCGCTGCCATTGTTTATCTGCAGCGTGTAGTTGTCCATGGCCGAGTACTCAAATAGTCCATAGTAGGGATTAAACATTTCCTTGGACAGCAAATAGAACCACTCCCTAGCAAGGCCACCATAATCTAAGGTCAAAAGAGAAATTTTATTGGGGACTGATTGATAAGGGGCTTCTCTAAGCTTACCTAAGCCAGTCTCTCCCTCAAATTCTACCCATAATTTAGTCTTTAGTAAATCGGTCTTGGTCACCGAGCTAATAATTCTGTAAGAATCCTCCAGTATGGATGTACGGCGTATGCGTATTTCAAATTTATTTGGTACATTTGTCTGAAATTAAATGTAGATTTGAAGGTAACGAAAAAAAATATATATTTAAAAAACTTACAGGCTTTCTAATATGACTCTTGAAATACTCGTATTTCTGTTTGTAGTCTCTCGAGTACGGCACAGCCTGTCCTGCAATGTTAGGATTGGACAGGCGAGGATCCTCCCACTGAGTTGTTCGCGTGTCTGCAAGGAAAGAAATGAGGATTATATAACTTCTTCAGTTAAATATTCTCAGTTAAACTCTTATTTTTACGCTATATAAATAACAAATAAATAGAGAGGAAAAGTCCTATACTTACTATGATCTATGTAGAACACTCGCCCATCGGTGTGCACGCGCTCCTCCCAGCCCTCCGGCAACGGACCTAGATCATCCTCGACGCGTCGTGTCTGATTGGGCATGGGACTAGCCCGGCCATTGCGCGGATCAATCCATGTGGTTCGCCGGGCTGCATGATCAATGAAGAAGGTCCGACCGTTGGGGGCCACCTGCATGGACCAGCGTGGTGGCAACGCTTCCTCCTCGCCGCCGGCATTCTGCAAGAGAAGAAAAAGCCAGATAATATGAGTAACCCATCGGGATAGAAGCCTTTGATCACATGCAGAGGAGTTCTAATCAGGGTTCTCCGTGTGCTCTTATCTGGATATTATAGATATGAACTTTACTTGTTCCATGGGCTGCACAGCGGCGTTGTCTTCCTCGGAATTGCGTCGGGTGGACGGAGCTGAGATCTCTGAGGGATTGTGGCTGTCTGTATGATCGGTGTCTTCATTCTGGTCGTTGGTGGGTGGATTATTTTGATTTGATATACATATGGATGCATTGCATTTGCGTTAAAATATGTTTTTGGTTGTTTTTTGGAAGAAACAGAAAAGAAGAAGTGTTTTCAGGAAATTAAAATCAAGGTTTCAATTTGTAATATCCATCAAGAAAAGAACACAAATCAAGCAAAACATAGAAACAAAGCCTTTTAACTAATATTTACATATGTCAAGAAATCAAGTTGGCAACTTAAAGGTACAAAAAGCGCTGCAAATAAAAGCGTTATGAGGCAAGAGTAACTGGAGGTTAGTTGGAGGAGCATGCAGGCGTCACAAACACAAACACAGTGCAGAGATGCTGGCGGGAATGGAGATACGGAGATTCGCTTACCCCTCGGAGTGGTTGGTTACGTATATTAACCCCAACAGATAGACACAGAGTTATGGGATAAGAGAGAGGAACACTGACAGATTTTGCGGCGCCAAAACAGTTTCAATTATCTAACCGCAATCGAACACGAACGAACAAGAGGAGACACAATCATGGTTTTAAAGCTACAAATGCAATGGAACAAGTGCTGACCAATGGGGCGGATTCAACTGGTTGCAACTGCAGTTGCAACTGACGTCGCCGACGATGCTGCAGCTGCCGCTGCCTGGGATGATCCACATCAAGCTACAAGTGAAAGTGAGTGAAGGTGTAGGTGTGCTGTGTGGTGTGTGAGTGTACTGTCAAGGCTTGCTAACCAATATTCTATTCTCCCGCTGCTGTTGCTGCTGCTGCTGCCGCTGCTGATGCTGCTGGATGTGCAGCTGCATCTGCTGTCGCCGCCGCTGCTGCTCCTGTTGCTGCTCACTGGTGCCAGCCATTTTGGCCACGGCCCGCCGGGTCAACAGGCTGTTCAAGGCAATGTCCGGCACTGCCGGCGCCACGCGCACCGGACGCAGGTCGTTCTGCAAACTGGTCGCCGAGATCTCGGGCGGCCTATGATCGACACGGTGTCGCAGGGAATTGTATACAAAACTGAGTTCATGAAAGATAGAGCACACAACGGAATGGGAGTATTAGGTAGAATGACTACGAAAAGTTGGATTTCGGAGGGGATATTTATTGGGGTTTTTCGGGAAACGGACCATACGGACAGGGGGTGTGGGAGCGAAATGGTTGCCTGACGGATGAGGGATATTAACCTGGTTTGATCCACTGTGGGATCTTGGTTATAAACGTCCTCCTGACCCGCTAGCAACTCCACATGGCTGATGCGGTTGCTGTTGTTATAGTTGTTGTTGTGGTTCGCTGGTGTGCTGGGTCCTGCTGAGATCGTTGGAGTTGTATTGCCGTCCGTTGGTGTAGTTGTTGTTGAGACTGTTGTTGATGTCGATGGTGTAGGGGTAGGTGTGGTGGCGTCACCAGCCACATTGTTATTGTCTTCTATACTAATGCGACTGACGGTGTCCTACGTACATATACGGGGTAAGGGTTAGTCGAGGAGTTCAACCAAACTAACATATTTCTAGGGCCTACTTCAAACATCTTGATGGGATTAGCAATCTTAAAAAGATGTACGCTTAGCTTTCTTACTTATAAACTAACTAGCAATACACATACTGAGCTCTTCCTACATATTTCTGGGCTTAAAATCATCAGAAATATGTAAAAGGTAACCCCAATAACATGGTCAATATCTTTGTTATTACGAATATGCGTGTCAGGTACAAGTTCCTATCGAGTATATCACAAGTTTGAGCTTTGGGGGAGGTGGCAGCCAAGGGTTGATCAGCATCAGGAGGTTCCTCTTCCTCTTCCTCTTGCTCTTGCTCATCCTCCTCATCATCATCATGCTCCTCCCCCTCCTCCTCCTCTTGCTCCCCTTCATGCACCTCGCCGCAGTGCAGGCAGTTGGCCTGATTATTCTGGAGATCCGCCACCATCTCCTCCCCAATATCCGCCTCCGCCTCATCCTGACTGCTCTCATCGCTGGCCAGTGCCTCCATTTGGGCAGCATTGTTCCTCACCGACCTCTGTGGCTTGTGGTTTGTGGGTTTTTGTGTTTGTGATTATTTGGTTAGTTCGGTTCAAAAGTGCGTTTCGTATTTGTGTGCGTTGTGTAAATGGATTTTGTATTTGGTGTGAGTGTGTGTTCGATGCGGAAAAATTTAGAAAAATCATGCACGAAAATCAAAGTCAATTGCTCAATCTCACACATGCAATTTTGTAGGTAAATATGTGTAAATAGTTTAAGATTAAGTTTAAGATTAAATATAGAACGTTTTTACAGATAATGCTCCCGGTAAATAATTAATAATAAGACCGACAGAGCAAAGCATTTCCACACAGAGGCAAACTGTAACATAGCTTTTCCACTTACCGCCGAGCGTCCCGACTCCGTTTCGTCCACGCTAATGTGAAATCGTCTTTGGAAGTCCGAGGCCAATTGGTCAGCGGATTGGCTGCTATTGCTGTTTAAGCTGAAACAGGGAAAGGAATTCAGTTAGGCAGGTATATCGAGGGTAAAGGTTCAATATAAAGTAGATCGACAAAAATATCCATCTCAATTGCGTATCGGAAATATCGAAAACTTTAATATATCAACATTTTAAGCATAGAAAAATATCGATACCAAAAAATGTACAACATCATCAAAAATGAAGAAAGAACAAGAAAGAATGATAACTTCGGGGAGCTGAGTTTAAATTCGCAATCCTTAAAACGTTATTTTTATATGACAACTTTAGTGATAAATCAATGTTTAACAAGAAAGGAAGTAGTATATAGTATTAGTAGTATAGTAGTATATACATATGGGCAATTCCACAGAAAGGTCCACCGCGGTCAAAAAACTAAAACTTCTCTAAAATGATTTTTTTTAATTTTGTAACATTGGGAAATGGTCCAATTGATCTAATTTGAAAGGCTTTACCATATTCTAAAATAAATTTTGAAATATTTGAAAGCATATTCGCGAAAACGCGATTTTTCATTATTTTGATGAAAAACATCATAAAAATAGACCTGTTTTCTTTTTAGGAAAACTTCTGAAACGAAGCTTTATGCTTTGACTTTTGTTTTCTAATATCACTAGAAGAGTGCAAATATTCAAAATAAAACGGATATATGCTATTCTAATTTACTTTAACAGTAAAAAACAACGTGCAAAGTATGCTGATAAAAAATGTCCCGTGCGCGATGTCCCGTGCGAATCTACATCAAATCAAATTTAAAAAAAAGTGCAAGTCATTTCGGGAAAAACTCATAACCATTTTTAAGAGGCACCTGTGTACAACAGTTTAAAATTAGTTGCATTAAAATATTGCCTCTTGATTCGCAGAAATTGGCATTTGAATTGGTCGACCTCAAAAGTCACTTCCGTTTTTTGTCCCGTGCGAATCACTTGAATTTTGCAAATATCTCAAAAATGAAAAATGACTCAAAATTAATCTTTGCACCAATAAAAGAACTAATAAAATGTTATATGTTAAAACTTTCATCCGAACAAAAAATCGTTTCCTTGTTAACGTTTTTTTACTTTGAATGCGTACGAATGTCCCGTGCGCGACTGTG
>VNJS01001557.1:0-29001 GCA_008042575.1 Drosophila watanabei | reverse complement strand
AGCCAGAAGCTACGGGACTTTTCCCAAATCCTCTCTCAGCGCTCTCGATGCTCGCGAGCGAAGGAGTGGAGGAAGGGGAATAAGTAAAAATCGCATGATTTTCGCTGTCGCTGCAATTGCAGGTAGAAGAGTTGGCATGATCTGGAAGGCGGTACCCTACATCTTAGTTAGGGCATATGCGCTTCAATGGGTCGGCTAAACTTATTTTATGTTACGACTTATATTTATTTATAATTTTCTACTCATTCTTCTGCTGCTACCGACTGACCCCTACAGTTTCTATACTAGGAATGTTAGCAACATTATCAACAACAAGAAAGGAAGCTAACTTCGGAAAGCCGAAGTTTGTATACCCTTGCAGATTCCAATTGTATCAATAATAATTGATCCCTATTTTATATTTTATTTTATTATTATTATTTTATTTTTATAGTTTTACATTTTTTACATTTTGTACATGTAAAGTAAAATTTAATTAGCTCCACATTTACCGATCGTTTGTATGGCGGCTATATGATTTAAGCGTCCGATTTTAATAAAATTTAAATAAAATTTTGAAATAATATAGAATGCTTGTATTCCAAAGTAGAAGAAACTGAAACTGAAACTGAAAACTGACAAAGTTATAATTTTTTTTCTAAAAATTTCCCGACCGTTCCTATGGCAGCTATATGATATAGTAGTCCGATCTGACCTTTTCCGACATATGTACGAGTGAGAGTATATATAAGACTATCTATCATTCAGATAGCTTCAAAACTGAGGGACTAGTTTGCGTAGAAACGGACGGACAGACGGACATGGCTAGATCGACTCGGCTGTTGATGCTGATCAAGAATATATATACTTTATAGGGTCGGAGATGATTCCTTCACTGCGCTGCAAACTTTTGACTGAATGATAATACCCTGAACGGGTATAAAAACAAAAGGCCGCAATCATTCGTCAAGATCGTGCTCGAGACAGATAGTAAAGTAAAGTAAAGGGCACCCGATCTACAAATTGCAGTTCTTATTGCTTCTAAGGATCAGCTTGGAAGAACCACACAAACGGAACGGTCCAGTACAATGCAAAAATTGCTAAAGGACATACTGCACACTTCGATTAAGCACATATATCGAATGCTAAATGTATTTTATACATTGTGGCATATAAACAATTTTAAATAACATAAGCACGGAGACTCGGTCATAAACCCAAGAACCCGCATTGTGAGCCTTTCGGTATGTGCCGATCAACATACAGTATGTCAAGAAACACTTTACTCATTAAAAATAAGCTTTATTTTTTATGTTTGAGTGCAGAAATAAGCCTCTTTTTTATTTTTTTAATTTTTTGTTAATACAATATTATTAATTGGAGTATGCCTAGTAATTTAGTACAAAAACAAAATCAAAATAATAAAAAGAAAATCAAGAAAAAAAACAAAATGTGAGATTACTCAATTTTAACACTGTCAAGAAACTCTTTAAAAAGATAGCTTTCTCATTCTGTTTTGTTTTTTTCGAAGAAAAATGACGCGGTAAAGACTATCTATGCCTTGTAGGTAGCGTCATTATTGCATTCTCTTTCTTTTAGTTGTAAAATCAGCCAAAGTTAGCATCCTGGCCTGCCAAAAGGTTGACCTTTGAGATCAATCAAATAGCTTTCTTATTCTGTTTTGTTCTTTTCGAAGGAAAAAAAGGGTTTTGTACCGCTATCTATGCCTTGTAGATTGCGTCATTATTGCATTCTCTTTCTTTTAGTTGTGAAATAAGCCAAAGTTAGCATCGTGGCCTGGCAAAAGGTTGACCTTTGAGATCAATCAGTTAATTTTCTACAATCATAAATTGGGAAAATCTTCTGCAGAGCTTTCCAAAATTTTTTCTGTTTCAAGAAAAATTGTTTATAACTTTTTAAATCGAGCGGAAAACGAAGGAAGGCTGAAAATAACAAACGGAGGTGGCCGTAAAATGAAGTGGAGACCGAGCAGATCGATTAATCATGCGCAAAGTTTACCAAAATCCCATAATTTCTACGATAACTCTTTCCAAGGCGCTTGGGGAAGAGTGTGGCATAGTTGTTTCACATAAAACAGCATGTTAAGCTATTTTGCGCGTCTGAAGCCTCTGCTGTCGGAAATACATGTGAATAAACGGAAAGATTTCGCTGCAGTAATGATCCGCGAGCGGCAAGATTTTTGGGATGACCTTATATTCTGCGACAGAACAATAATAATGCTATATTATAACGATGGCGGAAGGCACTAACAGCACTTTAGAACCGGAACATCATTCCGACTGTTAAAATCGGAAAATTGTCAGTTATGATTTCGGAATTTATCAGCAGCCAAGGTGTCGGAGAAATTACATTCATATGAAATACTATGAATGCTGAGCAGTATCTTCGAATTTTAAAGACCCATTTCCGGGCAAGTCAGAAAAATGTGGCTTTTGTCGACAATAAGCTCAATTTTAAGTTTTACCAGTATTATGATCCCAAACATAAAGAGCTTAATGTACGGAACTGGCTCCTGTATAACTGCGGAAAGGTGATAATATCCCAGAGCCTCGACCTTAACCCCATAGAAAATTTTTAAGCATATCTGAAAAAAAGTGGCCAAAATGCAGCCCAAAACCCGCGAAGCGCTCTAAACGGCTGCTTAAGAAGAGTGTCAAACAAGAAAGGAAGCTAACTTCGGCACGCCGAAGTTTGTATACCCTTGCAGATTCCAATTGCATCAATTCTAATCTATCCCAAAATAATATAATATGAATTACTTTCATATGCAAACAATTTTACATTTTTACAGTTTTACATTTCTTACAGTTTTAAATTTTTTACCGATCGTTTGTATGACAGCTATTTGATATAGTCGTCCGATTCTTATGAAATTTAAAACAAAATTCTGAAAAAATATGAAATACTAGTATCTAAAAGTTGAAGAAATTGTGTTGAAAACTGACAAAGTTATAATTCTTTTTTCTTCAAATTTCCCGATTATTCCTATGGCAGCTATATGATATAGTCTTCCGATTTTTATGAAATTTAATCCTAAAATCTAAAGCAATGTATAAAGCTCATAACCGAGAGTTGGTCAAGATATAATCAAAAACAGTGAAATTAAAATTTTTTTTCTAAAAGTTTACGGATCGTTTGTATGGCAGCTATATGATATAGTCGTCCGATCTGGCCCGTTCCGACTTATGTCCGAGTGAGAGTATATAGAAGACTATCTGCAAAGTTTCATTCAGATAGCTTCAAAACTCAGGGACTAGTTTGCGTAGAAACGGACGGACAGACGGACAGACGGACATGGCTAGATCGACTCGGCTGTTGATGCTGATCAAGAATATATATACTTTATAGGGTCGGAGATGACTCCTTCCCTGCGTTGCAAACTTCTGACTGAAATTATAATACCCTGCAAGGGTATAAAAATACCATTAGTATATGGCATACCAAAACGTATTAGATCTTGTACATAAGGCTGAAGAGGGTCATACAAAATACTAAAAATTTATTAAAATAGCATAAGTGCCTTAATTTTAATATGAAAATGAAGATTATATATTTTGTTTAAAGAGTTTCTTGACAGACTGAAAAATGTGCGATCTCATATTTAAATTCATTATTAAGTTTCTTTGTAATGTTATGTTTGTGTTTTTTCCAATTATTAAATTAGCAAACCTAAAAGAAATGTTTATGCATTCAAAAAAAAAAAACTGAATAAAAAGTGTATATTTTTATATGCAAACTAAAAAAATTATTATTTTTTCAATTTGGAAAGTGTCTTTCGACAAACTGAATACAAAATGCAAATGTCAGCAGAGCCGGACCCCTCATATACTTAAAGGCCTACAGTGGCTCCAAGCTTATTTCGTGCAAGCATAAAATGAAATTTAAAATCGACACAGCCGCTAAACTAAAAGAGATATTTTCAAAATTTTAACGCAGTATTGTCAAGAAACAACTAATATATTGAAAAAACAAAAACATTTTTTTTATTTCATAAGACAAAACGATTTTTCTTATAAAAACTAAAAAACAAGGCAATTCAGTCGCACAAGCTTATTTCGTGCAAGCACCTAAAAACTAAAAATATATAAATTAGAGCTTTTAAATCCTATTTTTTAAATGTGTTTTAGTATGGTAATACTAACTAATAAATATTCTATTCGTTTTTGGGTCTGATCACACTGAATTTAAGAATTATCGGGAATTCCCAACAATGGCTCTGCGCACAACGATCGAACAAAGGGAATTAGTCCTTGAACATTTAAAAAATGGACAAACCCAGCGCGCCATAGCTGAAATGGTTTCTTTAAGCCCGAGCACGGTTCAATACATTATTCAAAGATTTGTTCGCGAAAATCGAGTGGCAGACAAGGGCCGAGATGCGCCAAATAAAATTTTCAACGATAACGAGGAGCGACGTATTGTCCGAAAAGTCAAGGATAAACCAAAGCTATAGTCTCCAAAAATTGCTGCCGAGGTTGGGGCCGAAATGGGGAAAAAATGCAGCCCATGTACGGCTCGAAATATACCGCACAACCATAGCTTCAATGGTCGAGTTCCGGGAAAGAAGCCTTTCATTAGCAAGAAAAATTAGACGGATCGTGAAAAATTCGTAAAGGAGCTCGAAATTCATCCTATTTCCTTCTGGAACGACGAATTTTTGCGGACGAGTCAAAATTTTATTTATTTGGGTCAGATGGAAGGCGTTATGTTTGGCGGCAACCCAATACGGAGCTAGAAACTAAACATCTAAAAGCTACGGTCAAACACGGCGGTGGCCATGTAATGTTTTGGGCATGTATGGCTGCCTCAGGTGTCGGAAAATTGGTTTTTATTGACGGGATCATGGAGGCTAAAATGTATTTAAACATTTTAAAAGAAAACTTACCGCAAAGTGCAGAAGACTTGGGAATTCGTGATCAATTTAGATTTTACCAAGACAACGACTCCAAGGACACCGCTAGAATTGTGAAGCTTTGGTTTGCCGAGAACTGCCCCCATGTCATTAAAACGCCAGCACAATCACCAGACATGAATCTAATTGAAAATTTGTGGGAAATTTTGGAGCAAGCGATTCGAAAAAGGAAAATTTCCAACAAAAATGATCTCGTAGAAACAACAACAAAATTTGTGAAATCTATGGGAAATCGACTGAAAGCGGTTAGAAAGCAGAAGGGAGGTCCAACCAAATATTAAAATTTAGATTTAAAAAAGTTGTTTTAAATTTAAGTGTTTGCACAAAATAAGCTTGTGCGCCAGAATTGCTTTGTTTTTTTGTTTTTAAAAGAAAAATCGTTTTGTTTTATGAATTAATGAAAATTGTTTGGCTTACGAATAAATTAAGAGTTTCTCGACAATACTGCGTTTAATTTTTGTAAATATCTGTTTTAGTTTAGCAGCGGCGTCGATTTGAAATTTCATTTTATGCTTGCACGAAGTAAGCTTGGAGCCACTGTATATGTTCAAGCTTCCGCAAGGGGTAGCATATTTACACATAAGACTGCCTGCCTTTCGCGGGGCGCTGCAATAAGATATAGATTTACTTTAGCCCAAGAACTTATTTTAAAAACAGAAACCTTTTGGACATGGGAGCGACACCACTCGTTGCTTTCAAATGAATGATCATACCCAGAGAATTTTATAACAATAAGTTATTATTATTATTATAAAAAGTTAATACTATTTATCAACAATACCTTGGCTGTACAAAAAAGCGGTGCAAAACTCTGTACTGGCTGATGTCGTCGTAACCTCGAATCTGCAGGCTGTCTATGCTGTTCAACGTCCCATGTGGATAAGAATAAGAAAGACGGAAAATATCTTCGTTTAAAATTGCGCATTCCGATGCCCTATTGGCCAGGATTCTTGACACTTTTGTTGGCCTTGAACACGTCATTGTTTATGAATTCGTGAACAAAAGAAAACCCGCGGGTTCGTGGGCCTCAGAATCCCTTAACTAGGCCTACAAAAAACTAACTTATAATTTTTTCCTAAACTATTAAAATGCTCGTAGTTTACTGGGGAAACTCAGTAAACTGCACGTTAGTAGTATCTCCTTCAATGCCAATGTACCCGCCTTTACGGAAACGTGGCTTAACTATTCTGTCTCTGATAGTGGATTATTTGCTGGCAATTATAGTATAGGCGTTGGTTGCTGGTCCTTCAATGCACATGCTCTTATTGTGGTTATTTCAGATTGTGTTTTTAATTTGGTTTCGATAACCGACTAGATAGCACTTTGAAATTTGTTGCAGCTCGAATTCAAGTTCATGATTGTTTATGTTTTATGCTCGTATATCCTATTCTGGTCCGACATTTATCTTTAATCCAAAGCATTCATTCAAATCTTGGTGTAATTGAATATTTTATTATTTTGGGTGACTTCAACCTGCGTTTCATATCTTGGATGCCATCACCTGACTTTACTGTTCTCGTACCCACTGTACACCATGATTTAATACGGTCTTATTGAACTTTCAATGGTACAATTGAACTACATAAGAAACTGCGGTGATAAAATCTTACACCTTATTTTTGCGTCGAGTTTTACCTATGCCTTCTACTCTAGAATTGGTCCTTCCTCCAGTCCTGAAGACGCTTAATTCGCCACTCAATTATTGCAATGTCCTGCAACTGAGCCAGCAACTTTTTGCTGCTTCCGCAAAGCTAATTTCACTGGCATGAGCGCCTTTTTATCTTCAGCCGATTAAACCCTTTTTTAATTCTACTTGTGACGATTTGTCAAGGCTGGGTGTCTCGGGATGACCAGGATCCGTCTCTGAAATGTATATGCCAATTAATGAGAGGGATTGAGAGTCTGTTTGGGTCTTCCAGATATGAGAAGGTTTTAGAATCCGATTGGTTCTTCCAAATATGAGAAGGTTTGAGAGTCCACTTGGGTTTAAAAGTCCGCTCGGCTCTTCCAAATGATAGAACTCGGGCCCCACTGCACTCTCGTGATCTTGTTGACGGCCTTATTGACCTTTTATAGGGACAATTAAATTACGTAAGGAACTTAGGTGACCAAGTCTAAGACCTTATTTTTGTGCTAAGGTTTGCAAATGCCTACGGCTCTAATAGTTGTTTGTTTTTTTCTAGACCTTGGACCTTTTTTGATTCTACATACAATACCTTAATCTTGGTTGAGCGTTTCTATGACAATTTACACTTTGGTTTTGGCTTGTATATTCATTGATTCGTTCGCATAAGGCTCCCTGCATTTCTCGGCGACTTTTCTAATTGAAAAATGTAAAGTCAAGACTTTTCAACTAATTCAATTGAACCAATTTTTTCAATCTACATATTCACTTATTAGTTTCGATACAACCTCTTCGTTTCCTTATTTTGTTCCGTATTCCAATTGCATTTTATGCCCACGATCAGTGAAGATGATGTTCATCAGAATCTGAAAACACTCAAGGCTGCTTCCTCTTCTGGTCCATATCTGGTGCCTAGTTGTGTTTTGGGAAATTGCGCTAGTTCGCTATGCAGACCACCGTCTAAGCTGTTTCATTTATCCCCTCAGCTTACATTTTTTCCTGAATGTTGGAAGGAATCTTTTTTAATTCCCCTTTAAAAAAGGGGTAGTAAAACTAACATCGTAAACTAGAGACTGCGCACTAAACATAGTGATATTCCCAAGTTATTTGAACTATAAATTACTGCTCAGCTTCAGCAATAATGTATTTCAATAATGTCCCCCTCGGCTTTATGAAACGCAGATCTATTTCCACAAATCTTCTCGAGTTTTGTACTACATATGTGATGGTCAGTGCCTCGGGTAGCTTAGGGACGGTTAGTAGTCGTTCAGGATTTAATTTGGTGCAGGCGTGTTTGCGGTAAGAGAGATTTCCCAAGAAGAACACTGTGAGTTTATATCCTATTTTATATTGTGGGTTGCGTTTATTCATCGTAATGATTAAAGGACCATTAATAAATCTGTTTCCGAGATCTGTGAGAGTACGTGCGTCGTCACTCGGCTTCGTTCGTTACGGATCCTTTTGTTAGTGTTGGGCTTGTAAGCCATCCAGACAGAATGCTGTCGGGCTCGTAAGCCTTCCCAGAGAGGTAGAGAGAGTAATGTCGGCCTCGTTAGCCGTGCCAAAGAGAGGTTAGAGTTGGGCTCGTAAATCCGTCCGTCCATAGAGATGTTAGGGTTAAGGGAGGGAAATACAAAAACTAACTACAACGTATAAAGTTAAGCAGGTCAAATTACCCGCTGCAGGCAAAAGACTTCGTTGTTGACTATTGGATGCGTGCTACTAGGTAAGCTTACCTCAACCGATAGTTGCCGGCTGTTAAGTGATCTTTCAAGGGCTGCGGTTCGCCATATATAGCGCCCTGGCGGGTTCTATTGTGCCCGTCGCCTACGCGGAATTTGCCCTTTGCTTCAGTGTGGCTCCAGTGTGCCTGTACGTGATGGTGGGCCCGTCCGCGCTTTCCAATTCAAATATGTTGCCTTATATACTAATTCTTTCTATCAAAAATATGTGATATGCTATATAAATCTATTTGTGCGCGTTACACTCCCCATCGGTTAGGAGATGGTGTGAAACCACACTGTTATAACTTTCCTCTAAGACGCTTCTCCAGGATACCCCCGCTTCGTGGTACTTACTACGTTTCGTGCCTTCTGACCTTCGCCTTACAGTGAATTCGTCCATTCCCTCTCGTCGATGTCGATTTCCGTTTGCCTGGATTATCGTCTCCCACTCGTTCGGGGTTACTTGCCGTGCTGTTGTCTGTTATTCACTTGCTAGCTGTGGTGCCTCTGTGTAGCTGTCCTCCGCATCCGCCTGGTCTGTTTTCTTCTCCCCATGCCTAACATCATCTCCTCCTCCACCTTTTTCTCTTCTTTTCCAGCTCCATACTCCTCCTTTCCACGCTGCTGTTTTTCTTTCTGACGCTCTGCTTCAGCTTTCGCATTTCATCGCCTTCGATGCTCAATTTGCTCATGAGAAGTACTCCACCAGCATCTCTATCCGTTTTCTCCAACTGTTAACCAATCAATTGCCGCATCTTAGGCACCGTTCGCACCAATTGGTTATGCTCGATCCCATATGCTGTCGCCCAATCCTTCATTTTCCGTACAAACTCCAGTGAATTGGTAGTCCCATAGTACCGTATAGTACCACATTCCCATTGTGTTCCAACTCCATATCTAAAGTTTCTTCTCTTGTATGATTTCAACTGTCATTCCTCGCCTGCTTCCGTGACATAAAATTGAATGCCATAAATCTCTAATATTTTTCAAAAAAAATTTTAATATCGCAAGCAAAAACAACTTGTTTAATAAACTAATAGTACAAAATATTTTATATGAACAAGATTTAACTCGCTGGGCTCAAAAAGGCGATTCTTTATTAATGCTATTCAGTTTAAATTTCAAATAAAAGAATATTAAAAATAAAATAAAATAAAAACTATAAAAACTATAAAAAAAAAACAAATATAATAAAAATAAAAACAAGAAAGGAAGACAAAGCTAACGCCAAAGTTTTTATACCCTTGCAGATTCCAATGTTTGTATGATAGCTATATGATATAGTCATCCGATTTTTATGAAATTTAAAACAAAATTCTGAAATAAAATAGAATGTATCTCGAACTAGAAGATATGTTGAAAACTGACAAAGTTATAATTTATTTTTTAAAAATTTCTCGACCTTATCTATGGCAGATATAGGATATAGGAATCCGATTTTTATTAAATTTAATCCGAAATTCTGAAATAATATTTAAAGCGCATAACCGAGTTAATCGAGATATGTTAAACAACAGTGAAGATAAAAATGTTTTTCTACAAATTTACGGATCGTTTGTATGGCGGCTATATGATATAGTTGACCAATCAGATCGTTCCGACTTATATGCGAGTGAAAGTAAATAGAAGAGTTTTTGCTAAGTTTCATTAAGATATGTTCAAACCTAAGGGACTAGGATGCGTAGAAACGGAAAGACAGACAGATAATAAAAACAATCTAAACCTATAAGAATTTGTTAGTAAAAAGTTATTACTAATAACAAAGAGTATAGAACTATATAGAGAAGGCATCTACTATGCTTTGCCTGCCCTACGCTTGTAGGCAAGGGGAAAAAGGGAGACAGGTATTTGTTCTATTTTCAGCTTTCATTTATTGTGTACACAATGCATAAGTGTAAGTGGGGCTTTTGTTTATGTGTGTACGAGCCCGTCAACAAATTTTGAACGAAATTTCATTTGAGATTTTGCTAAAGCGAGAGACACACAACTTGGAACGTAAAAAAGTTTTTCCTCCATGCATTTTAACTCGATCTATGGTCGATATGGGGATCGATCCCTCGCAGATGCGGTTTTAAGTTTTATGTGTTTTCTTTTACTGTTTTTTTTTTAATTACATAAGCCTTAAAATTTAAAAACTTTTATTAAACAAAAAACATTTCCTTGATATATTGTATTATAGTTTTGAATCGTTACTTACTAATTTAAAATATATGTAAAGCATATAGCGCGTTAACGCCTTTTCAGTATCTTTTTTTAACGTTTCATTAATTTTATTTAATTGTATACATAAATAAATAAAATGAAATAAAACTAGAAAGGAAGCTAACTTCGGCACGCCGAAGCTGGTATACCCTTGCAGATTCCAATTGTATAAATTATAATCTATCCTAATATAATATAATATGAACTACTTTCATATTCATACAGTTTTACATTTTTTTACATATTTTTAAATTTTTACATGTAAAGTTAATGTAATGTACCTCCACATTTACCGATCGTTTGTATGGCAGCTATATGATATAGTAGTCCGATTTTTATGAAATTTACAACAAAATTCTGAAAAAATATAAAGTACTTGTATCTCCAAGTAGAAGAAATTATGTTGAAAACTGACAAAATTATAATTTTTTTTTTCTAAAAATTTCCCGACCGTTCCTATGGCAGCTATATGATAATGTGGTCCGAGTTTTATAAAATTTAATCTGAAAATCTGAAATAATATATAAAGCTCATAACCGAGAGTTGATCAAGATATGTTAAAAAACAGTGAAGTTATAATTTTTTTTTAACAAATTTACATATCGTTTGTATGGCAGCTATATGATATAGTCGCCCGATCTGGCCCGTTCCGACTTATGTACGAGTGAGAGTATATAGAAGACTCTATGCAAAGTTTCATTCAGATAGCTTTAAAACTGAGGGACTAGTTTGCGTAGAAACGGACAGACAGACAGAGGGACAGACGGACAGACGGACATGGCTAGATCGACTCGGCTGTTGATGCTGACCAAGAATATATATTCTTTATAGGGTCGGAGATGACTCCTCCACTGCGTTGCAAACATCCGACTGAAATTATAATACCCTGCAAGGGTATAAAAACACAAAAAAATTGAATTATTAAAAACAAGAAAGGAAGCTAACTTCGGCACGTCGAAGTTTGTATACCCTTGCAGATTCCAATTGTTTAAATTATATTCTTTCCCAATATACATAATATAATATGAACTACTTTCATATACATAAAATTTTTACACTTTTACATTATTTTACATTTTTTCACATTTTTACATGTAAAGTAAAATGAAATTTTTCTCCACGCTTACCGATCGTTTGTATGGCAGCTATATGATATAGTCGTCCCATTCTTATGAAATTTACAAAAAAATTCTGAAAAAATATGAAATACTAGTATCTCAAAGTAGAAGAAATTATGTTGAGAACTGACAAAGCTATAATATTTTTTCTGAAAAATTCACGACCGTTCCTATGGCAGCTATATGATATAGTAGTCCGATTTTTATAAAATTAAATCTAAAAATCTGAAACAATATAGAAAGCTCATAACCGAGAGTTGATCAAGATATGTTAAAAAACAGTTAAGTTATAATTTTTTTTCAACAAATTTACGGATCGGTTGTATGGCAGCTATATGATATAGTTGACCGATCTGGCTCGTTCCGACATATATACGAGTGAGAGTATATAGAAGACTATTTGCAAAGTTTCATTCAGATAGCTTTAAAACTGAGGGACTAGTTTGCGTAGAAACGGACAGACAGACAGAGGGACAGACGGACAGACGGACATGGCTAGATCGACTCGGCTGTTGATGCTAATCAAGAATATATATACTTTATAGGGTCGGAGATGACTCCTTCACTGCGTTGCAAACTTCTGACTGAAATTATAATACCCTGCAAGGGTATAAAAACAATAGTGAATAAAAATAAACTAAAACAAGAAAGGAAGCTAACTTCGGCACACCGAAGTTGGTATACCTTGCAGATTCCAATTGTATAAGTTATAATCTATCCCCAATATAATATAATATGAACTACTTTCATATACATACAATTTTTACAATTTTACATTTTTTTTACATTTTTTCTTATTTTTACATGTAAAGTAAAAGGCAATTTTTTTCCACGTTTACCGATCGTTTGTATGGCAGCTATATGATATAGTCGTCCGATTCTTATGAAATTTACAACAAAATTCTGAAAAAATATGAAATACTGGTATCTAAAAGTAGAAGAAATGATGTTGAAAACTGACAAAATTATAATTTTTTTTTTCTAAAAATTTCCCGACCGTTCCTATTGCAGCTATATGATATAGTAGTCCGATTTTTATAAAATTTAATCCAAAAATCTTAATCGATATATAAAGCTTATAACCGAGAGTTGATCAAAATATGTTAAAAATTATAATTTTTTTTCAACAAATTTTCGGATCCTTTGTATGGCAGCTATATGATATAGTCGTCCGATCTGGCCCATTCCGACTTATGTAGTAGTGAGAGTATATAAAGGACTATCTACAAAGTTTCATTCAGATAGCTTTAAAACTGAGGGACTAGTTTGCGTATAATCGGACAGACGGACGGACAGACGGACGGACAGACGGACATGTCTAGATCGACTCGGCTGTTGATGCTGATCAAGAATATATATACTTTATAGGGTCGGAAATGCCTCCTTTTGACTGAAATTATAATACCCTGCAAGGGTATACATATGAAATGAAATTAAATTTTTAAAATAAAGTTTGCTCTCTAGATGGTTTTGGAAGAGCATGCGATATAGTACATAAAGAAATATAACCCATCTAGAATTTTATTTTCCATTGCATACACTGAAAAAGGTTGACATAATTATAAATTTCAAAGAGTTAGAGATATTATGGTTAGGTAGTCGCAACGTTATAAGTAACATAACAAAGGAAGTACAAAAAGATACGCAGGTTAAAATGCATGAATTATATTCACTGACGAGCAGTGTTATAAATACTTACGATGGTACTGATAATAGATATTGAATAATTTTTTTGTAGTCGGCCTCCTCTAACAAATTAAAATTATTGTTATCCGGAAAGGTGATTAACGGGCACCCCTCAGGAGATCGTCCACCAGTAATGATGACATGCTCAGAATGCAAAAGTTCGGCCACATCGGCTACGCTAAACGCGCCAGTAATCTTAACACTCATTAGATCTAAAAGAGAACTTGTTTCTTTCATTGGCCGGTGCAAGCTTACAGCGTTACATTCATGATCGAGGGAATTAACTGGCGCAATCAAATCGCTTGTGTGTTGCAGATGTTCTCCTCCAGAGCAGTGTGAAGGTGAATTAGTAAGGGACTGAAAGATTGCTGTCTGAGTAGACGCTCCACTGCTCACTGAAATCTGCGAATCAAGCATATGCTGATTAATCTGTTGATGCTGTCGCGAAATATACTGTGTTGACTTCAGTGGTGATATATTTGACTCGGTCGTTAAAAGTTCAGCGCTCTTTTCTATGGTATAGATAAAAGAAGAATAAAAGAGTAAAAATACTTTAAAATATTTGCAGGTATTGTATTTAATAAGTTATAAAAAAGGAAAAGGAAGGTAAGCAAGCCAAGGTTTACATATCTCTGCAGTTATTATAATGGTTGCGTTGAGCAAAACTTTATGATCTCTGATCAGTGATGGATCAGTAACTAAAAATCAATTTTGTTCTAGTGACGTTTATGACGTCAATGGTCCGATAAATAATAAACCTAGAATTAACCGCTATTATTGGGCTGATTCTGCTGATTATGTTTATATATCTCAGATAGTTTTGGACATTCCAAAAATTCGCCTTAATAAGTCCATTAGAAAATTTTAGACAGTAATCTACAAAAGAAAGAAAACGTAATATGGCGCCTTCTGTTCTTAAAAGGGTGGGACTCGATAAATATAAACACGTTGATCTTATTTGGGTTTAACGCAACGTGCTTCGGATATGTCTCTATTGAACAAAAACTAAATTTGTACTAAAAACATGGAACTTAAGCCTAGCTTGGGAGATCGGATTGAAAGACGGAGAAAGAGAGAAAGAGAGTCCTCTCTCTTTCAGAGAGAGTGTGAGAGAGAGAGTGTACGGGATCACTTTGCATCTTGAAAATAAACGCCTCTTCGGCGTGAACATTCTCCCCCCTCCTTGCGAGGATACGCAGAAAAAGTATTACAATACCTAGGCTCTGCAAGGCGTAGGATCCACACGATTGGCATCGGACGTCACTGCGGCACGGTCCTTTGGAATGATAGGGGGCAAGGCAGTTGACGCAGTACTTCTCTTGGATGACTGCATAGAGCCATTTCTCAGCGACAAGCCTAAGAGGATGGTTCCCTTGGCAGATACATCATGGGTAGGACAAAATACCACGGGAATACCAGTAATTGAAGGAATATGGTGCAGTTGTCACTCGCGTAGAGAACGAGAAAATCCTTTGGATAGGTTAAGATATTTGCGTTGAGGCATCAGAAGGAATCGGAACACTGGAAAACGAGTTTCTTGGATGCAACAAAGTGTGATTCCGACCGTTGCACTATGGGGCGAAAACCACTTTTTCTGGCCCAAACCCACTTTCTAAAAGTCGTTACAATAAGTTTTTATCAAACGGCATATATTCAAATAACATCAATCTGCAATGTTACGACCATAACAGTTCAACAGTGACTCGCTCTGTTAAGTTATCCGCTGTTAAGTCTGCTGTTACTGCAAGGAGAGGCGAGCGCTGTTAAATCGCTTATGTATTGTGCAAACTTTAAATGCCGTAAAAGTTTAAATAATCGAAATAAAGTGCAACTTTTTGGATGCAATCTTGTTCTTGGTAGTTTGTAATATATGTTTGTGTGTATTAAATGTAAAAATAGATAGCGGTGTGGTTATAATATTGTGTAATTGGTAACCTTAAAAAATATAGACATTTTTGTTTGATTCTAATATTAAAATTGAGCTACAAAGTCAGTCCAGCTCTCTCCATCTCTAGAATCAGCTATATTTTGTAGGGCATTAAATTTTTGTTATACTCTGGAAGTATAAAAGTGCACTTTTGCGCACTTTCTCTGAAAATTAACTTTAAAGGTTATAACTTGACCCGTAGAAATAGTGTGCTTTTTTGACAAATAGAACGCTTCAACGACACAAATATGCTCTAAATATTGATTTTTTATTTATTTAATACTAAATCTGTATACATCCAAGTCATATTATAGAAAATTCGGCGCTCACCCTTTTAGTTTCTTTGAAATAAGGGGAGTCATAGAATACTGCATATGGTTGATCGCCTGCGACATGCAGAAGAACAATACCGCATTTTGGTGTCAAACAATTTTTGTAAAACGACCAATTTTACACAATTATATTATTTTGCAATACTAATTAATATTTAAAGAAAAAAAAAAAACAAGAAAAACTTGTTTTTACACTGAAAGAAAAATTTTAAATCCTTTGGAAATGGCGGAACTACGCCCATTTTCCTTAAAATATATATTCTCTTGGTTATAATAAACTTGATTAAAAAACAGAAGTTCAAAATATTGCTCCGTTTTAAAGTTATTAATTAAAGCCACAAAAAGTGGTCGTTCGCCCCATAGTGCGTTGCATGTTAGACAACTGTGGCTGCTTATTCTATTACGGAGTGGATGACCGCTTGCAAAGCAATCTCTGTCGTCATCTGAAGAAAAATTAAACATATACGCACTGAATGATTCTCTTTTTAACATAAATCGCATCTCTTGGATATTTTAACGATTTTTGTTCTGAAGGATTTTAGAACTCGTGGTGAAATGTCGGAGGATATAGGTTTGAACGGATGGAGGCGCAATGTAAAATTTTGGATCTACAATATCTAGAATTCTATATCGCTCAGTAAGGAAAGAATAAAGATCCAGCCAGGTAGGACATTCGGTTTTTTTTTTCAAGGGACAGCTTTAAAAACTTCGTGGAGCACAAATAAACAAAGAGACAATCCCAATTATCCGTAGAAGGGCCGGACATATTTAGAGATGTGAGGCAATTTCGAATTGTATTTTGCAGCTCTTCCAACTGCAGCTGCATGTTTTTTCAGTTGGATTTTATCAGCGCTCGTTTGTTTTCGAAACACTCATATAGGTTTTTCCAGGCTGACCGGAAGCCATCGTTGGTGAGTAGTAAATTGGAAACGAAGGAATGAGCTTCCCAACTAGTCTTAGAATTTAGATAGAACAACTTTTCTACAGGGGTCAGCAAAGGATTGTATATATAGACCGCTGCGAAAAGGTCTAGGAAAATCGGAGAGCGAAGACAATCGCCCGAAAAATCTTCTGTAAGCCGGCAGACGGACGGAATGTAATCTTGAGGCGGAACGGGTTGGATATGAGCTGCTTTAGAAGGGATCGTATTGATATAATCCATGACCTGGGTACTTTGTATATAAAATAGGAGTCATTGCATTTACCCTAAAAAGAAGGCAAGGTAACCGCTGCGCCCTCGAAACCAACTAAAATGTGCTCTGAACAAGCTTTGTGCTCTCTCTGGACCTTTTCCCATAGGTGTCAGACTTGATCGAGATGAATTTAAAACGTATACTGCGACGCTCTGAGTAACGCTGGAATGCAGACTGTGGACTCGAAGTGACTCAAACGGTCACAGATCAACGTAAATTTACAAAAAATGGAAGAAGTCATTCTGAATATAGATTACAAAAATTGACTGCCAGTTTGTAAAAATATAGTTTGAAATAGTTATGTGTTAAAGCTGAATTGAGTATTAAGGGGGTCATCCCATGTGACGAAAAAAAAAAATCGAAAAATTTTTTTTCCAATTAATATTATCTATAACTTATGGAGAATATGTGGTTAAAACGATTTTTTGATATTCGATGCCATATGAAAGTTATAGCGCTGTGAAAGTATGCCCTTCAGTGCAGCTTACTCCTGGAATAATTATTTCTTTTGCGTTTTTCTCAAAACTGTGTTTTTCGAACTGATCTCCATCCTAACTCAAAAACGGATGGACCGAATGACTTGAAATTTTTAGGGAATGTTAAACACACGTAAATGCATGGAATGAACTACAATCATTAAAAAATATTAAAAACTTATATTTTTTTTTAGCAAAAAACAAAAAAAAATTGGCAAAAAACGCAACTTTTTTTTCAAATGTCTGTCAAAAATTCAATTTTTTATATATTCATTTGATTGTAGTTCATACCGTGCATTTTGGCTTGCAAATTAAAATGCCGTTTAGTTTTTTGATTTCCGATAAGCCAAACGGCCGGAATCGTGGAGATACTAAGGGTACCTTTTTTTAAGGCGAGGGTGTTCAGAACGCTGTAACTCAAGTTCTACTCAATATTTTTTTACCCAAAATTTATATTCATATAGTCGAAATATATGTTTATAAGCGACAAAAAATTTAAGGCTCTATCTTTTCGCTGAACGAAGAAAATAAATTCTAAAAAACCCCTTAAAAACAGGCCGTCACATGGGATGACCCCCTTAAGGAACCAATCGAAATCTATTTTAAGAAGAAAGGAAGCTAACTTCGGCACTCTGAAGTTTTTATACCCTTGCAGATTTCAATTGCATTATTTATAATCTACCCCTATCTATTTTAAAATGAATAACTTTCAACATAATTTTATTTTACAGTTTTATCTTTTTTACATTTTTACATTTAAAGTAAAATGTATTTTACGTCCACATTTACCGATCGTTTGTATGGCAGCTATATGATATAGTCGTCCGATTTTTATGAAATTTAAAACAAAATTCTAAAATAATATATAATGCTTGTATCCCAAAGTAGAAAAAGTTGTGTAGAAAACTGACAAAGTTATAATTTTTTTCTGAAAATATCGCGACCGTTCCTATGGCAGCTATATGATATAGTAGTCCGATCTTTATAAAATTAAATCTAAAAATCTGGAGCAATATATAAAGCTTATAACCGAGAATTGATCAAGATATGTTAAAAAACAGTAAAGTTATGATTTTTTTTCAACAAATTTACGGATCGTTTGTATGATATAGTCGTCCGATCTGGCCCGTTCCGACTTATGTACGAGTGAGAGTATATAGAAGACTATCTGCAAAGTTTCATTTAGATAGCTTCAAAACTGAGGGACTAGTTTGCGTAGAAACAGACAGACAGACAGACGGACAGACGGACATCGCTAGATCGACTCGGCTTTTGATGCTGATCAAGAGTATATATACTTTATAGGGTCGGAGATGACTCCTTCACTGCGTTGCAATCTTTTGACTGAAATTATAATACCCTGCAAGGGTATAAAAATCTCTTCTTATCTTTAAATTTGTGACGATTTGTCGGTTTCTGGGGCTCAGGGATGGCCAGGACTCGTCTCAGGAATTTATATTTGGTTCAGAGATGGTTGGTGTAAGAGATTCCGACCCGGTCCTAGAGGAGAACGCTAAAAATTTAAGACAAAGAATCTTACTATTTATTAACTTAATTTTACAATTTCATAATTATTTCTTCGATAGCGCTCTGGACTGCCGTTTCAGCCGGGTGTGTTTTCCGGGTTCGCGTCGTCTTCCTCTGTGAAAGCGGTCTCCTAGGTATTAGAGCTTGAGAGCCCGTTCAGGTCTGCCAAATATGAGGTTTAAGAGTCTGCCAATATGAAAAGGTTTGAGAGTCCGCTCGGGTCTGCCAATTAATGAGGGGGTGAGAGTCCACTCGGGAGAAGTTTTGCGACTACTACAATTAATTACCACGCTTGTTTATCCGTCTCTGGTCCTGCGACTACTCCTTGTTCCTTCCCGCTAGTCCTTTGCTGCTGCTCATATCTGCTCAACCTTCGCCGATCGTGAACCTACAAGGGCTGTTGCCCGCTATATCTGAGATCTGGCGGGACGTAGTGTGCCCGCCGGCTGTCAGGAATTATGGCGTTTTTTATTGTGTCCAATCGCTTTGGATCAGCGCGAAGGTTCAGCGCATGATCTTCATTATATTAAGTTTTTTATTTTTAATATTTAATTGTCTCTAATTATTTCTATTATTCTTCGTATTCCATATTAAACTATTTTTTGTGCGCGTCTGCGCTTCATATTGTTTATATGCGAAAGGTTCGATTTTAATGCAATAATATTCACTCAGCAGAAAAACAGATGCAGTCACGCAAATGCGAATATGGAGGCGCACTTAAATTTCGAACTGAATTGGTTAATTGGAATGTTATAAAAAATGTTTTAAATGATTTTATGTGGATCGACTTATTCAGTTGACCGGCTGAGAAAGCGGGTGTGTTAACATGCTAGCCGTTAGCTAATGCCGAATAGCGGAGATCTGAAGAGGCGGAAAAACGAACGGTATGAGACGAGCTAATGTTGGAAGTGAGCGACAGTGGGAATGTACGCGCTGATTTTGGCTCAAAATTAGTTCGGTAGTTGGGAGTGGAAAGGGGAAAAAAGTACTGATCTCACAATGCTTTTTATACAGGCAATAATTATTTACCATGATCGCTGGCTACAGCTAAGGCTGGGGATCCCTTAGTGAAGGCTAGTGGCAACTTGCAATGCGCAGGCTGAGGCAGAAATTGCATGCGACTTGCGCTGGCATGGAGTCCCACAAATAGAGGCGGAAAACCTGAGTCCAATTATAGTAATAAAACTGGAACACGTTAGCGATAAAGCGATCCTCTTACGTGCGGTGGCTGCATACCGGCGAAATAACGAAACGCAACTAAGCTTAAAGCTCATAGGTCTAGACTCGCCGGCGCTTATCTACATCAACAAGCAGCTGGCGAAACCAAAATATGAGATCTTCAAACGAGCAATGCATCTCAAACGGATAAGGCGCTTATCAGCTGTTTTCACTCGACAAGGGGAAATATTTGTGAAGGAACGAGATGGAGCAGAGATTAGGTGCTTCGCGTTTTGGCGCTTTACAATATCGTTCTCTTTTTTTTGAATTTAAATTCAATTGCATTTTGTATATAAGTTTAGCAGTAATTAAAATCAGTCGCTCTATTAGGATGTTTATATTTATTGTAAAAGTCTTTACATATCGTATAATAATTGTTAAAATAATTTAAAAATTTAATTTTTAAGTTTATTAGGAATGCACTGAAAACAACAAAAATCAAAATAGACTTAATAGCCGTGTGATTACGTAGGAGGATGGCCAGGATATCCTCCGCTAAAGAATCCATAAAAATAAAATATATATCCCATTAAGAAAACCCAGGCATATGGCATGGAGCGCCCGTAGTGGTTCATTCGACATTCATTTAGGAACTAACATAAGATTAGAATAGAGTCATGCCCCCCGTCCGCTTTACATTGCTAAAGCGAGAGCGGGAGATCGAAGGCGAATGTTCCCGAAGTTCATCTAGCGGCGAGGAGATCGGATAGAGCAGAGGCCCTTAGCTTTGCATCAGGGCCGTGGAGAGGTGGAGAGCGCAGTAGCCGTCCCTAAGCTTGAGTAGCCGCTAGTGAAAATCGGGTGAACCGAGGAGCGAAGAGCGGGCAAGCGACTTCCAGCTCAACGCCCAGAGTACGGAGATCGAAAATATGACGGGAGTGAAAGAACGGGCGGGCTTTTGGAAGCTCGGTGGGCAGAGGGGCTACAGGTGCCGCCTCCTGGCGTGAACATTCCGCCCCCCCTTGCAATCACTCGAATTGAAACAAAACCCTTTATCCGGAGTACGAAGATGCTGCGTCGCTGGAACGATGAGGAGAGCCATGGGATGCTGAAGGGTACCGTGGAGAGGCTGACGAAGGCCAAGAAGCAGCTGACGATTGCCGTGGAGTGACGGAGGAGCGGCGAGAAGGGCGGTAGAATGGCGGAACCGGGTACAGCACTGGATATGGAGATTTGGTAGTTGATCCTAGGAGACATCGATTTCCCGTAACGGAGGGATACCGTAGCAGACTCGGCTGTGGTAGGACTAAGTACCTCGAGTACGTCTGCTTTTCCGGAGTATCGTAGCCGTGTGGAAGTGGAGACATCTGATGACGGATCTAGATGAAAATTATAACATAAGAAGAGTGAGGAAGAGTGATGGATATGTAGGAGCGTATGGTGGTGCCGATTGCATGTCTTTCATCTGTCACCACTGCGACAAGTTCCCTTTGGAATGTTCGTGGGCCAAACAGTTTGAACAGTAGCGGTTAGAGATAACCGCGCGGTGCTTCTCCTCAGCAGTGAGCCTGAGGAACTCTTGGCATTTTCGAAGCGGGTGGATTCCGCTGCAGACTCGGCAACGGTAGGATTGATTACCTCGGGAACGTATGGGAGTGACAAAGAGTTTTTCCTTGAAAATTTCGGATGCGTGGGAAATACGCGTGGAGAACACCGACAAGCGACTAATGGCATTTCTCGAAGTAGGTGCGGGTCGTGGACACGACGAAGCGGGGGTTCTTGGTGCGTTACCAATCGGATCGTTGGGGTGCAGCAGAGTGTGATGCCGGCACGTGAATCAAGAGTGGCAGCTAGTGCAGTTTCGCTGCTGGTGGCCTCGGGGAAAACAGTTTAGACGGAGCTGCTTGCTTCTGACGAAGTCTGTTCGATCATTCACACTCATTGCCTGGAAACGTGTAGATATACGTGCGGGGTGATTGTTCCTGGAACACAGGTCGCATCCTCGGGATGCCGGATCCACCCTGGCTTCGTAGGAGTTAAGCCGGCGCACAGGTGGTGCACAGAGCAGCTAGGCCTTACGTCGTCAATGGCCTCCAAATTGCGATGACGCTCCGTCAGAAAGGATCTAACTCTCTCCAAGTGGGAATTTCTGATTTATTGTGGACAGATTGTTCCCACATGGACAGAGTGAGTTTTGGAAGCTTGAAAGAAATCATATACACAAGGAGACAATCCCAAGTCTCGACTTGAATAAAGGACATCTCTAAGGCTGTCAGGAAACTTAGAATGGTGCCTTGCAGCTCTTTCAGAGCGGCTCCTGCCTCTTGGGGGACAGCCGGAATGTTGAAGAGAATTTTCAACTGGCAAATTACGAGTAACCGCCGATTCACGAATCAGTCGGTGAGGCTTCGCCACGTGGAGATGAACGTTTCGTTGGTTAAAGGGGCTTTGGAAACAATAGCATGTGCGTCGCCACTTGATTTGGATAATAAGTGCAAAAACTTCTGGATGCATGCGGAAGCCTGAGCGGACTGAGCAGTGCCCTTCTCGATCAGGTTTTTTTTAGATTGGCGACACACCTTTCGTAGACAAAGATGCAATATTCGTATTTGGACTGAAGCGTTAGCCGAAATCAGTTCAGAACAACTTTCGTAGTCCGGATCTGGTCGCGACGCACTTAACACATATAGGGAGAGAGCTGTGCCGTTTCTGGGGTGCCTGGAGTGTGAATATTAGCCTCAATTTGAGCTATACGGGCCGTTGTAGAAATAAACATTCTTAAGGCGACTTCTATGGCGGTGTCAGCCATTTTTGTGGACGAACAAATAAGCCTGGGATAGTGTTTTCGGAATTAACACGGCGTGTCCGTGGAATGGAAGTGACGAGGTTTGGCTTTAGAAAAGACGGGCGCAAAGTTACGGATTGGAGTTTTCCCGAACGGATTAATCGAATCGCAAGTGATTTACCAGGATTTGGGCTGACCGACTGATCAGATTTACAACCGAATTGAAGGGGATTCTAGAAACTAGCAAACGAATACGGTCACACTAGGACCCGTAGAAATCTGAGAAGCCAAGTAACTACTTGGCCGTTGCCGAATAAGAAAAGCCAGAAGCCAGAATCAATTTAAGTATTTGCCTTGGGAACGTAGAAAGTCGAATAAAAATTAAATAAAAGCAAAAAAACAGCAGGTTCTGGTCACACTAAACGTGGATAAATATTTATGCGGAGTAAAATGCGATAAAAAATCGTGAAAATTGCAGAACGGAATATATCGGATAATTGTCTATGGATGTATGTATATAATTGGTGGGAGTTAAACACCTAGTTTCTTTGTTCGGAAATGTTCGCTGGGCTATGCTGCCGGCAGTGCTCATATATATATGTATGTATCTATGCACATATGTAACGGACAGCGAACCGAAAGAACAACGGACAGAAAACAAAAGCACGGCTTCTGCTGAAGCTGAGGTTACCGAAATGTTAGAATCGGAAATAACAAATGTTAACCGGAGTTTCCGTGAACTTGATGTTTTAGGAACAAATATGTAATCTGTGGCTCGTACGTTGAGCTTGAATAATTTTCCAGATTAATAATTAATTTGTATCAAAAATTAATTTTCTAAATTAATATTTAAGAGGCCGGAAAGAGGGTAATAAAAATCTTGGCTTTGGTTCGGGAGGGCTCACTGTGTTTTGCCCTCGGCAAAAACAGTGCATACGTGAGGGACGCAGTAGAGATAAAAAACTAAAGTTGGACCAAAACAATTGCGATCGCACTTTTGTGTTTTGAATTGAATTGGGTTTGATTTTTGGGTTTGATTTTTAATGTTTGTTGTTTTGCCTTGCTTGTAATTGTTTTTGCTTGTTGTTGTTGTGCGTAGTTTAGTTCAGGTATGTCAGTGCAGATAATTGATATGTAACTGTTGGAATATGTAGATATGCTTGTATGCGCGAGTGCTTTTATGTTTTGTAAAGTGGAAGCTTGATAACTGGACTGTAGAGTTGTAAGGGTGTACAAAATATATGGAGGAACAATAAAAAAATATATATTTATATATGATTTATATATGGGCATGAACTTGTATGTTTATGTATGTATGCTACAATAAATATGTATGTGAATATAAGAGGCTGGCGGGAGTGCACAGGAGAGCTTCCGTAAAGTGGACTTTATTTATGAGGCTATTTAAAATTATGAAACAGAAAATATTTGTATTTTCTTGGGGGAAAATAGTTTGAAGTGAATTCACCTATTTACACACATGAATATTGGTGACACAGGCGAACTTCGATAAATGGACTGCATTTGGAAGTGGAGGAAAATCTGTCTTCGAAAATAAACGGAGTAAAATATCGAGGCTACGGCGGAAAATTTGGCAAAACGAAGAACTTCACGGAGGCCCACAAAATATTCACAACCGTTTGCCGATATATTATGCCTTTCCTTTCACACACAAATTCACTTGATTATATGTTGGAAATTTTTGCGGATTAAAAGCGCGCCGAACTATTTGTAGAATTATGTATGTATGAACGACAGGTCGAAGAAGTCGAAGGACAAAATTATTGAACCCAAAAGAAGAGCGGGGATCAATATGACGTGAACACGAAAAAAAAGCGGAGAATTGAGAAAATGTTAATTTGGATATATATAAATATATATGTAGAGGCATATATTTTTCAATAGCCGTGGTCTCGGAAAACTCGGACTTGGAGTTGAGACAAGATGTAAAACAGTGTTAAATAAAAACACGTCTACATTTGCTGAGTTATAATTTCAAACTGATTTTATTTATTTTATTTCCTTCTTAAAGTTAACATTGAATTTCTTATATATAAAAAGACCAACGCAGTGGCCATGTATTTCCCTGTGGGAACTGCTAACGCGGCACTTTGCCCGCGGGGCTCACCTTACATTTTCAGGCGGCTATATTGGCTTATATATATATATTTATTTATTAACAATAAATTTGTGTTCATGTTTGAACACAAGAATTTGACAGCAGTTAAAGCGAAATGTAAATTTGGACTAACTACCGCAGACCGGCAATTTGAAAGGGGAGAATTTATGACCTGTATTTAGCGGCGGCACCACCGAAGCTACCGACCGGCCGGGATATCCTCCGCTAAAGGATCCAAAAATATTTATATATATATCCCAAGAAAAAACCCAGGAGAAAAAGATATGCGGAGGTCGAATATGTAAATATGGCATGGAAAGCCTGCAGTGGTTTATTCGACATTCATTTATACTATTATGACACTACAGCATTAATTAGAGATTTCATTTAAAATTTGACAGCATTTTAGGGTTTTATAAAAGTGCGAGCAAGATGAATATATAACATTTTTAATACATTACCCAATGTATTGACAATGCATTAACAACGAAATTCGATACATCTACATAAAATAAACAAGTCACTAGATTTGGACCGATAACAATATACTGTTTTAATGAGCAAAATTGTAATTGAAAAGTATATTAGCCAGCTCATTGACAAAATGGTCTCACAAATAATATTTCCTTTTTTTTCCAATTATTATATAATTATTTTCCAATAATTATTTTGATGTTATTTATGCAACTTGTGGTCATACGTACGTTACAAATATAAAATTAAGGACTTCCACATACATTGATTTCGATAACTTCGACGAGGACTCAAGAAATGCATATTTATATATTGCAATTTCCGGCTCTTGTTATTGCTTATCTTTTTAAAACGGTGTGACCTTAATCGCATTACCAAAATATTCCATGCAAAATAAAACATATAGTTGTCTCTTTCGAGGTCATAATGAAGTAGCTAATTAATCAGAACTGCATTATTGTGTCATAGCGCCTTTTGGAACTAACATAAGCTTAGAAATAGAGTCATGCCCCCCGTCCGCTTTACATTGCTAACGCGAGAGCGGGAGATCGTAGGCGAGTGTTCCCGAAGTTCATCTAGCGGCGAGGTGATCGGATATAGCAGAGGCCCTTAGCTTAGCATCAGGGCCGTGAAGAGGGAGAAAGCGCAGTAGCCGTCCCTAAGCTCGGGTAGCCGCTAGGGAAGATCGGGTGGACCGAGGAGCGAAGAGCGGGCAAGCGACTTACAGCTCAACGGCCAGAGTGCGGAGGTCGAAAATATGACGGGAGTGAAAGAGCTGGCGAGCTTTTGGAAGCTCGGTGGGCAAAGGGCCTACAGGTGCCGCCTCCTACCGTGAACACCGTGCGGTGCTGCACATTGTCGGCAAGCAGAGATCTGGTTTAAAAATTTGTCATATAAATGCTCAAAGCCCATCAAGAAAAATTTAAGAATCTAGGTACCACCTTATCAACTCAGTCATAGATGTTATATGTATACCTGAAACATGCTTTGTCTCGAATATCAGTGATGTCTTAGCTGAAAGTGAGGGCTATAGCTTGTACCGTTCTAATCGTGAAAGTCATAGTGGAGGAGTTGCAATGTATGTTAAAAAAATTAAAGTCAAAATTTGTATGTAAACATAGTATTGCTTGTATTTTAGTGGAAGATATATTTGTGGAAATTACATATAAGTTGCAACAGACTGCAAAAATTGTCGGACAAACAACGAACATATCTAAAATATCCTCACTGATTTATTGACAAATTATGCAGATGTTGTTCTAGCAGGAGACTTTAATTGTGATTTAATAACAGAATCACACCTTACTAATAAGAGTAGTTTTATATGACCGTTCTTTTCGAAACGTGACCTCATCTTCTTGACATACGCAATCGACCTAATATTTCATTACCATACTATAGTTTTTAGGGACTTTGGAAGTATAAATTATGAGCATTTGAATGTAGCATTTAATTGCTGTGAGTCCATCCCACTATATTAACACACAGCAGTTGACCGTCAAGTAAAACACCTTTAAGATAATATATGTAATTTGTATAACAGCTGCGTTCCAATTCGTAGTAAAGGAATTCGCGCTTCAGTGAAACCATGGTTTTATAACGGCATTTGGACTGCAATCAACGAACGTGACGAGGTCTACAAAAAGTGGAAGAGGTACAGGACATCTCAAGAATATACAAAATTTAGTTTGCTAAGACGATCAGTGACTAACCTCATTGACAATGCAGAAATCAGCAATTTTAATAGTACCAAAGAGAATAGAACTACATATATAGAGAGGACATGTCATACAAAAAAATGTGTCGTATGGCGGGTTCCAGCGGTAAAACCCGCATTTTTACCGTGGAATTCGCATTGCTCAATTCTACTTCGAATATGCTAAAGTGTAAGGGTTCTAGTACCGGTTAGACTTATCTTATTTTTATCTTATATTTATCTAATTTATTTGGCCTTTTTATTATTATTAATTTTTTTTTATATTTACCCATTCTCTTGGAAGTTATTATAATTTTAGTCAAAAGTTTGCAACGCAGTAGAGTAGCCGACATCGAGCCTATAAAGTATTCATTATAAAGTATGCATTGATCATCATCTACAGCCGAGTCGATCTAGCCATGTCCGTCTACCAGTCCTTTTGTCCGTCTGTCCAATTATACGCACACTAGTCCCTCAGTTTTTAATTTGTTTTCCAGGCGTTTTTAAATACACTAGTCGGCATATATATTTTCACATAGCTTTCATTTAACTTTACGTTTGCTTTGCTAAGTACCATTGTCACGTAGTTCTCTGGCCGGGGTAGAATCTCAGTCGGGGCCAGGGAACCTATACAAGAAAATTTATATAGAAGGGTGAAACCTGTAGTAGGAATGTGTACGGGGTAGCGATATGCCTAGAAACGAGGTGCTGACGACGTGTTCCGCTCGTCGGGCGGCGTCTGTGGTCGCAGAGCGCGATGGTCTGGGACATAGACCTCGGATTCTTGGAGGTTGGGGCGCCACCTGGTGTCCGTGGTCGCGACTAGGCCTCGTGCGGGGAAATATGGCTAGCGCCACCTATGAGCCACGATCGCAGCCTAGCGGTCGTGCGAGGGAAATGTGGACAGCGCCACCTAGAAGTCACGATCGCAGACTAGCGATCGTGCGAGAAGATGTGGACAACGCCACCTATGGGTCGCGAAACGGGGTGGATGTGGTCGTCGCACCCGCGGATCCCGGCCGTGAGTGTCTCCGGCCGGACTCGGAGGCTGAGGCCGGGTATGCTTGGCCACTACGGGGAGGACTACTCCGGATGGGCGCGGAGGCTACGGGTGGTTATGCTCCGGCTGAACTCGGAGCCTACGGGGGTCCAACACTCCGGATGGACTCGAAGCCTACTGGGATCTAATACTCCGGATGGGCTCGGAGCCTACTAGGATCTAATACTCCGGCTGAACTCGGAGCCTACGGGGGTCCAATACTCCGGATGGACTCGGAGCCTACGGGGAATCTAGCACTCCGGATGGGCTCGGAGCCTACGGGGATTTAATACTCCGGATGGACTCGGAGCCTACGGGGAATCTAGCACTCCGGATGGGCTCGGAGCCTACGGGGATCTAATACTCCGGATGGACTCGGAGCCTACTGGGATCTAATACTCCGGATGGGCTCGGAGCCTACGAGGAACTAATACTCCGGATGGACTCGGAGCCTACGGGGAATCAAATACTACGAGCAAGCATGCAGAGGGGAGGGTGGGGGTGCTCGGATGCGTCTCGTGGATGGGAAACCAAGCACAAGCCGCGAACCGGAGCCATGAAGTGGGAAGAGGAAGAGGGAACGAGGATTCGGGTGTAAGAAAGAATACGCACGGAAAATTTTATGTGGATGTGTGTGTGTGTGTAATTTTATTAAAATAAAGCGAGGGGCCCTGGCTGCTGCCCTCACAGTGGAGATATATATATGTATTCTTACGTGAGATCCCTTCGGCACGCGGGCCGGGGCTGCTCGAGGCAGCAGGTGCGCGTGGCGAGAAGAGACGGCGGGGCACGCGAGCTGCGGCTCGGTGCGCGCGCACGGCAGGCACGTGCGTGTGTGCGTGTGCGTGTGCGCGGGTGTGGGCGCGGGTGTGTGTGTGCGCGGGCGTGGGCGCAGGTGTGTGTGCGCAGGCGTGGGCGCAGGTGTGCGGGCGATCGCGTCGCGGCGTGGCACTGAGTACGGCGGGTAGGTGCGCGTGTGTACGTGCGGGCGTGCGGCCCGAGAAGTCTC